>ML816530.1:156434-167647 GCA_009831015.1 Picea engelmannii
CGCTTTTGGTAACACTGCTCTTAGCACAACAAAAGCAGAATACATTGCTGCATGTTCTGCTAGTTCTGAAGCCATATGGCTTCGGATGTTGTTGACAGATCTATTTGATCTGGAGATGGAAGGCACCATGATCCTATGTGATAACCAGAGTTGTATAAAGATGATGTGTTCCATGATGAGTCAAAGCACATAGAGATTTGGTATCACCTCATTCATGATATGATGCAGAGAGGAGCTATAAAACTCCAATATGTTGGCATAGATGAACTGGTTGTAGATGTGTTGACCAATCCTCTGTCTCGTGTAAAGTTTGAGCACTTTCGAGACAAGCTTGGTATAGTCTGAAAGGTCCTCCCTCGAAAGGGGGAGTAGTGCTGATGATACTATAGTACTCTGACCAATAGCGGGTAGCTTAGTTAGGATTTTATATCCTAGGGGATTGATCATCCCTGGACAGATCTCGAAGGTCCGTAAGGACGAGCTGTTAGAGTACTTGTGCATGTATATGCTGGCTTTGGTCAGTAGTGGTAGCTCTGTTAGGATTTTATATCCTAGGGAATCTTTTGATTCCTGGGTAGATCCTTTGGATCTGTCAGAGTACCACAAGATGTTGTTGATGCCAGCCTCGTGTTGAAGATTTCCAGCTTCGTGATGTTATTGATGCCAACGTTGTGTTGAAGATTTTCAGCTTCGTGCTGATGTTGTTGATGCCAGCCTCGTGCTGAAGATTTCCAGCTTCGTGCTGATGTTGATGCCAGCCTCGTGCTGATGTTGTGATGCCAGCCTCGTGCTGAAGATTTCTAGCTTCGTGCTGATGTTGTTGAGATGCCAACTTCGTGCTGAAGATTTCCAACCTAGTGTTGATGTTGTTGATGCTCTAGCCTTCATGCTATGATACTGTTGTTGTTGATGTTGTATCAGCCTTGTGCTGTTATTGATGATGATGATGTATTAGTGTTATACTAATCCATGTTGATGCAGATGATGATGCCACTTCAGCTTCTTTCTGAAGATGATGATGATAATGTTATCTCAACCTTAATGCTGAAGATGATGATGTTACTTTAGCCTCATGCTAAAGATGTTGATGATATTACTTTAGCCTCATGCTAAAGAAGATGATGATATTACTTTAGCCTCATGCTGATGAGGATGATGATGCTACTCCAGCTCCATGTTGTGAATGATGATGATGAGAAAAACTTCTATTGATTTATAGATATGCCAGTCATTGTTCCAGATGTTGTTGATGTTGCTGCCCTCTCTCTCTCGCGTTGATGTTGTAGAATACCCTTCTTGTTAAGGGGAGTGTTGAAATATTGTAACTGCAAAGAGTATTCTATTTATTTATTGAGTCGTTATTAATTAGGTCATTCCCCTTTTGTGGATTGATCATGTCGGGCATTGTAATTGACCAAATCCCCTTTTGTGGATTGGTCAAACCCTAAATATAATATGCAAATTGAGAAGTCGGCCCCCAGGCAAATTAAAGTGGTTTTAACCACTAAGAAGACAAGTTAGCCTTGCCCAGTGAAGAGACACCTTTCCAACACCTGCTAGTTTGTATAAATAAAGGAAGCCAACGCCTCATTTGATCACTCACTCATTCGCTCAATCAGTGCGCAAGTTTGGTAGGTGCAGTTGGGAGAAGAAGGAAGAGAGAGGTGCATTGCTCAGTGGAGGATATTCTCTAGTGTTTGGTTTATTGTCTTGGCATTGTATTGGCTATCTATATTAAAGAAGTTTTTGCTGGGTTTTCTCCCCCATGAGGGTTTCCCAGGATAAATGCTGTGTATCTTGTGATTGTGTTTCTCTCAGTGATCCTACCTTTGTTATTGTTATCTAGTAAATTGAAAAGAAACCTAATAATAGCTCAAAAATTAATACAGAATAACCAACAAATATACACTTCTCACTTTTAGGCTGCAATGTTTTCCTTTACTCATCAAGAATGTGAGCCCATGCTATACTGCCAAATACACGAAAGTGACTTACACCTGGTTTAATTTTAGTCCAAGCTTCTTCAGTGTTATACTTTTAAGAGCCTTTGTGGGAGTGCGATTTACTATGTAATTTGCACAGTTGATGGCTTTTGCCCAATACTTTAGATTTAAATTCTTTTAATGTGTGATTCTTTCTTTCAACAACACCATTTTGTTGTTGTGTATATGGAACAGTGTGTTGCATTTCGATGCCCTATGTAATTCAATAATTTGTAAAATTATTGTTCACATATTCGCCTCCATTATCTGTTCTTAACCTTTGAATTTGGTGTCCAGATTGCTTTTCTACAAGGGCCGTGTAGGCCAAAAACTTGTCAAAAAATTCGCTCTTGAGTTTTAAGAAGTAAACCCAAGTATGTCTGGAAAAGTCATCAATGAAAGTTAAGAATACTTGCACTCAGAAAAAGGAGTAGGAAGTGGACCACACAAATCATTGTGAACAAGCTGCAAAGGGCCCGAGGCGTGCCAAGAGGCACGTTTATCAAAACTGTCCTGATGATGTTTGCTGAGAACACAACCGACACAAACACCATCTCTGCATGAAACATGAGGAAGTCCAGTTACCATATGTTGATTACATAGTTGCTGCAATGAGCGATAATTTAGATGACCAAACCGCTCATGCCAAAGTTTGCTCAAGTCGTTGCTATGAGCAACGAAAACTGATGAAAAAGATGATGACCCAAAGTTGTCAAACTTGTACAACCTGGTAATATCATTAGCAATTCCAGTTGTAAGAACATGCTTAGGATCTTTTAGATCCTTGATTACAACTTGGTGAGGTGAAAACTCTACGGTTTTACCTTCACCTGAATGAGTGATTTGATATATTGATAGAAGGTTGCAAGAAATACTTGGAACACATAATACATCATTGAAATGACCATTATCTACTTGAACTGTTTTAGATCCCACAACACTAAGAGATCTATCATCACCAACAAATATTTTCTTGGTGTTACATTCATTTAGAGTAAAAAATATGTCATTATCCTTAGCCATATGATAAGATTCTCCAGAATCTATAAGCCACTCATAAGAAGAAGAAGTAGAAGTTGTATTGAAGGAGAAACAAGAAGCAGAAAGTGCATGTCCATGAGAAGAAGAAGAAGAAAGAGAATCAATACTGATGTTGTGCTTCTTCATTGCTGCTTATAAAGCTGCCATCTTCTTGAAACATTTGGACTCATCATGACCATCTTTATCGCAAAAGTTGCAATGTCTGTCAGTCTTCTTATTTTTATATTTTTCTCCTTTGTCACCATTAGGAGCTGAAGCTGTCTGAGTGGGTTTGGGACCCTTATGTTGCTTGTTTTTGTAGTGAGGATGTTGCTTCTTGGGATTCTTGGGTTTATCTTTCTGCTGGGCGACTAAGGCTTTGTTGGAGGTACCTACAATGCTAATCACTCCAAGTTGTACAAGCTTATCTTGCTCTCTAATCAAAGCAACACAAAAGGACTCAAGAGTGGGTTTTTGATAAGCTTTCCCTAGAGCCTCTCTCATGGCATAAAAGGTAGATACAAACACATAATATGCACTAGGCTTAGAAAGAATAAGATAGATGCAACACTTTTCCTCCATCTTTATCTCACATTCTTCACATAAAATTCTGAGTGTTTTAAACTTAGATAGATAGTCTCCAATGCAAGAAAAATCACTTGGACTTAAAGTCAGTACTTGATTTTCTAATTGTTGTGCTCAAATAATATTGAGTTTACCAAACATAGATTCAATCTTTTCCCAAGCTTCATCAGGGTCATCAATTTCTTTAAGGTGGAATCTTAAATCATGAGGGATGGACATTCTGATTAGTCCATGTGCTTCGTCACTCCTATTAGCCCATTTGACTTTCTTATTAGCATTAATGGGTTCTTTTTCATTTCCCAAGGTAATCCGGTACAAGCCTTTACTTCTTAATAAATCCTCCATCTGAGATTTCCATTGGAAGTAATTGGTGCTGGTAAGCAAAAGATTACTGAAAGAAGCCATATTAAATATGTAGATAATATGGATTTAATAACTAAAACTCATGATCTCGATGAAAAGATCTTGAAAAATTAGGCGGTTTTAAAAAAAACGACACTAAAAACGGACTTCGGATGTGAAATTTACGCCCTTTTTAGAAAAGGCATAAACAGTAACCAAAGGAGCACATGGTGGTGTAAGTTGCTTTATGAAGTGACCCACTTTTATAATAAGATGTGGGGATCACTTTTACAATGAAGTTACTTTAGAAAAGAAAAGCCGCATACAAAATAAATATCTTTAAAATAAAATATTAAAGCTATGTATAGTGATTCACTTTTATACTTGAAGTGAAATACACTTTACAATTGAGTATGAACTTTTTCAAAAAAAGTAACAAAAAGAGAGACTTGAACTCAAGACCTCTTACTTAATAAGACAACTTTTAACCAAATGGGCTAGCAAAATATATTGTATTGTTTAGCAAGAGGATTGGGGATGTTGTTGTTGTTGTGGAAGATGGCCTTGGAGAGCGTGCTAAAAAAACTCTTTTCACACAAGCAAAAAATTTCACTTCTCGATGACAATAAGGGTTAGATCTCGATTAGCTTACCCGGAAAATGCACCTTTTCCTATCTGTTTTTGATTTGCCGAGATCGCACAGGGCTCAGGGCAAAGAGCATACGCAAATCTAAAAGAGTAGCAACTCGGAAACAACTAATATAAAACCGAAATAAAACCAAAATAATACTTTGCAAAAACTTTAAAATGGCATATTCATGCTTTATACCTTCGGATCTGACTGAAAAGTGTTCTTGATTGAAACGAGCGCTCCAGATGCAATGGAACAATCCTCTCAGCCCAGAAATGTACGGAAATGGCAGAAAATGGAGATGAGGCAACTCAGCTTCACGATCTCCATCTACAACAGGAGCGGGTCTTCAAATCTCGCTCTGATACCATGTTCGACAACACAGGTATTCCAACAAAGGACGAACACCTTCAGTGACCACTCACACAACCAGATCAAAGATCAACACACCGATGTTTGGACATGGTAAAACCCCTATGGGGAAATATCCACTGTCCCAGCTAACACGACCACTTGGAGCAGTTTATTAATGGAAAATAAAAAGATTACAGAGAGATTTTACAAGAGAGTTTCTCACAATTGATCATCGACAAATGACCCTCCATGCTCTTTAAATAGAGATCATGGACCAGTCGGGTGTTAAGCCACGGATCAATGACCGTTAAGATCGAGGAGAATATGAACCATCGGATCACTCTATGTCGGGAACATATCATGACCGTCAGATTTCCTAACTACAAATGCATACTAATGCATACTAAAGAAACACACTTTTACCTAACGACACATTAGACCAAGTAGATCTTAACTAATGCATAAGTGTCTAAATATCCTAACAAACCGTAGAAGGACATGACCATCCCAATTCGTCTCTTTGTGGAATATGGTGCTTATATGATTCCAAAGATAATTTGTTATTATGATACTTTATTATACTGGCATCAACATTCTTTGGACAATAGGTCAATTGTTTCTGGTCTGACTCCTAAGTGGTATTGATACTAAATTAAGCAAGTCTAAAAAATGATTTTTCATTCTATGTAAAATGACTAGACTTGTAATGAAATCTAATATAAGCATACATCCCAACCAATTTTATCACCAATCTAACCATAAGCATGCATCCCAGCCATTGCTTGAAAGGTTGTAAATGCGCCCAATTTCAAGTGTGAAAATAGTTCATTTCTGCAGATCTGAATTCAAAAGATGTGCAACAAGAAACTTGTATAGTGATTGGTCTTCAACATCCCAATACTTCACATAAGTCTATAATGCATCCATCTCTTAGCACGATTGACAGTGTCTGTATTTGCTGTAGGTGCTAAACAAATTCAAGATTTGAGTGATCCAATGCCTTCTTCTGCATTAAGGGACTTAAAATAGGTCCAACCCCAGACCCCTGATAGATCTCAAAGCAAGGCGAATCTATATGAATGTTTTATAAATGAAATCCTTCCTTTTTTTTATACTAATTTTACCCAGATCAATTTAGGGCCAACCTAAGAAGTATCTTTAGATGGCCGACCTTCCCAAATATGAATATGTCTAGCAGGGCCGCCCTTTGCGATGGAAGATATAAGGAAGGCAAAGAATAACAAAAGCGATGCAATCAAATTTGTTGATTTAGATTAATTCTAAGCAACTTGTATGTCCTGTTATCCCCGATCCTAGCGATAACTAAGGAGATTATGTCTCAAGGCCCACAGGTCCTAGACATTGAGTACTGAGAGCCATATGACTTGAGCTTGGCCTTGGAGGGCCTATCTTTTCTTCAACACCTCCTATCTATCAGCAACAACAACATCCATCCCATCGGCCTCGTTCTGAAGTAGCAGGGTCTTGCTCTATGAGGTAATGAGTCAGGGTATCATGGTATGTGTCACTCTGATTCTCAAAACATTTGAATATGTGCATTAAATTCTCTTTTGTTTCATGAAGCTTGCTTGGAAATTATGCCCTTTAACTTGTCCATACCTGGGGGGGATGACAGAGTGCCCTAGTAAGTTGTTTCCCTTGGAGATGAGTTGCCACTGGGTGGGTCTATGAAAGGTCATCGTCCATTCCCTCCATACTTACCATGTTTCATCATTATCCCTCTCATCTATCCCCTACATTGGTTCGAGCATTGGGTTTGCCATGCTAGTAAGGGTTGTACCTTGCCTTGTGGGAAGAAGGGGGCTAAAGGCCCAGAGGGTAAAAGTAGCTGGCAAAAGTTAAAAGCCAAGATGAAACCTTGAGATGCCTCGCCCAGGGATTCCCGAGAAAGAAATAAAAGGCTTCTCAGCAAGAAAAGGGTACTCGTAAAATAAAATAAAACTCAAGGTCTAGTTGGTGGATAGGAGGTCTCATCATGAGCCGACCTATTAGGTCCATGGGCATGTAGCGGTATGACACTACTATTCATTTGGTCACCAAGCCAGGGTAGTGGCTCTTCGTGGCATAACCAAGAGAAAGGGGGGTCTCATCACGAGCCAACCTTCTCATTTCTGTAAAATGCTTGTGGGTAACGCTGTCACCACTGGTCACCACGCTAGGACAATGCCCTCCAACTATTCTCTTAAAAAGAAAAAGCAATAAGACAAAGAGTAAAAGACATTGAAGGGGCTAGGAAACAATCGCATCCATGACAAGGTGCAACTCACCCTCTACAGAGGCACCCATAGGTAAGACCTACATTTCCCTGTCATCACTGCACCCCTTGCCCAAAAATTGTTAATGTGTTGAACCTGTACAGAATAGATCTAGCTAAACAATAATACACATATTTGTAGAGAGAATTAGAGAAAGAAGAAGAAGGAGAGAAAGATTGAAAGAATTCTCATTAACCATTATGAATAATGAATAATTTACACATGATATACTCTGTATAACTCAATGAGTGCGCACTGAGTCAATTCTCCTCAAAGACGACACTTTTTGGTAAGCCTTTCCTCAAAAGACTTTATCTTACAAAGCTTACCTGGTGACTCCATTGAGGGTGATTCCCTCTTTTCTCTTTGATGATCCCTAGAAGGATTATCTAGCGACTCCACTAATGACAAAGCCAACCATGGCTTCTCAATTGGACTCGGGAAATTTCAAACCCTTAGACATGAGTAAAATCCCGGGATACCCTCGACAAATGCCCCCGAGGTATGAAAAATGGCTCCCTAGATTCACTGGTAGTGACGAGGTTAGAGCCGACAATCACATGGATGATTTTTGGGCTTTCTTTCAACTCCACCCTATCAGTGATGATGCTGAGGATTTGGCAATGAAACTTTTCTCTGCCACTCTTCATGGCAACGCTAAAGAATGGTATGACGATCTCCTTGATGCTATCATCACATCTATGGACCAGTTAGAAGAAACCTTTCTCAAGAAATGGGGTATTAAATTGAAGGATATCCAAATGCTACTAAAAAGACTCAAGTATGTAAAACAAACTAAGAATGAGACTGTTAGGGAATTCCAAGATAGGTTTGAAAATTTGTTATGGCAAATTCCTATAAGCCATCAAATTGAAGACAAATACCTTGCATACCTCTATACCAATGCACTCATTGTGCATTTAGGGTTTCTCCTCAGTAAAAAGAGCCCAAAAACACTCAATTAAGCTTATAACATGGGTATAGAAATCGAGGCAAATATCTCTTTGTTCAAAGAAGGACACCTCTTTACCCCAGATACTCTTAGTTTGGAGAGATTAGTTTCCCTTGGGACCTTTACTGGTAATTTCCGAGAAAAAGGGGAACAAGTCATCAACCGACAAGAGGTTGAGGAGAAGGATCCTAATGACGTTTTCTAATCCCATGAGGAAGAACAAGAGGTTACTCATTCTTTTGCCAAGGGTAATGAAAACGTGGTTGAAGAGCGAGGGCTTGAAGGTATCAAACACGCTGATGAAGTATTGATGTATGCTCCTCCCTCTGATGAAGCCATTCAAGAGCCTATTCCCCCTACACAAGAAGAAGAGGATGAGGTTAGTCACTTTCCCTTCCAAGTTTTTGATGACACCTTGTTCTATAATCCAAAAAGGGAAGAAGAAAGGAAATCTTTGGACAAGACAGATCCTCCCTATTATGAGGTTGAAGATGTAGAAACAAGTCATGAGGACGAAACAATGATGCATGCTCTTCCATCTAATGTAGCCATCCAAATCCTCGAAGCTCCTGCATAAGAAGAAGTAAATACAGTAAGTTATTTTCCTTTCCAAGAGTTTGATGATGCTTTATTTTATGATTTGAAAAGTGAAAAAGTGTTAGAGGAGCCCTTGGATGTTTTAAGTCCTTCATGTTATGATAAAGTTGATGACTATGTTGATAATATTGATGAATTCATACATGTCAGAAAGCGTAAATGTGATGTGATTGGATATGACGGGGATCCCTTTTACGACGTTGAGGGTCATTTCCAAAAGTTGCCCTTACAACTATCATATGAGGTTACTAATAGTTTTGACATTTGGCAACAAGGAGATGATATGATTACAAACCTTTTTTAGACACCTAAGGATGACCTGGTGATATGTTCTCCTAATGATTTTCGGTCATACCTTGAGGATTTTGATGAATATTCCTTTGAGCACTTGGATTTATTCCATGAAGAAGATTATCAACCACTGTTGTGCTCGGATATTGATAAAGGTGAGGTCATAGCTTGCCCAAAGAATGATCCTTATAACAATGTCTCCCAGCTTCCTAGGAAAAAAGAACATGTTATTGCCCTTTTCTTAATAACTCTTCACCTACTTGATTTTGTGAGAAGACGCCTCTCTTGAAGGATATACTAGAGCCCTACCTTAGTAGCACTCTAGTATCATTACTTATTTAAGCTTCATACATTTATTTCAAGCTTGACCTAAAGAAGAAGGAAATCGCTAGGGCCTAGGGTTACCTACTTCCTAGTATCTTTTCCTTCTTGGGTTTTGGATATTGAGGCCTTAGGTTACTAACACCTGAATCATCCTCCCTTTTTCTTTAGCTCATCTATTATCATTTGTTGTTTCCCTCTAAGAATTGCCGCTGCAACATTGACTCCATTTACCCTAAAATGGCACTAGTTCATACCTTGCAAGTGATTGATTGACTGAAACAACTCCTAAACCATCTACCTTAAGACCTTTACTAACTATTTCTAACTTTAGATTAGACTAACCTACTAACTAATTAGCTTCTGTTGCAAAAGATTGCTAGAGCCATCTATAGCAACACCAAATTCACCTTAAAAACAAGTTTTAAAGCTGATTATACATTGCCATCATTGCTTCCGACAATTGCTCTCACTTTGTCAAGTTTATGTTATCAGTTTTGGTCATTTTGAAGCTTTATTGAGGCATAATTGTGAAACTATTGTTATGTATACATTGCTGTTATAAATACTTATGTTGCTTCAACTTTTACATCAACTTGTTCCTTTTATCAAAAGTCTAGGGTTTTATGAAGCACTAACACCATATGGTACTTGCAAATAGTATTTTTCTTGTTGTCTTGTTTTGGGTAGGTACACTTAAGTATTGCTTTGCTTCATCCCTTAAAGCCTTTAGAACTTTTGATCAAGAGTAACCTGTGAGAGGGGTGGGACTTTCTTGATACTCTTTCGTTTAGCCTTCTCAAACCCTAGGTTACTCGGGACGTCTCCCCTGGGGTACTACTCCTAAATAAAAAGAGGTGTCTTGTTTAAGTGACAGTGATATGACAACCTCCTGTTACGCCAATTTATTGTTCACTTGCCTTTGGCTTTTGGGCAAGTACAAATTGCGCGATAACATGTCCCACTACATAACCTCCAAGTAGGCAGATGCTTTGGCCACAAGAAACTTTATCAATTCAATCCAATAAGATGGTACTTTTTAGAATGCTTTGCATTTTGTTATCATTCGCTGCCTTTGTTTGTTTCCTAGGACTGTTTATCAAAGGATAAAGATCTTCTTCATTACTGCTCCATCGTTAAAATCGATATTCATTTTTAAACATGTCTGAGATGTGTCGTTCCTTTTGTCATGAAATTTTGTTCTTTAGCAGTGTTGTAGGAAGTTGCCCCCTCCCCTGCTTCGAAGCCCCAAAGCGCGCTCTGAGCGGGTGCGTCCAGGAAGTTCCCCTGGAAGCTCGCTTAAGAGAAAATTTGGATGCTTCCTGGTCTTTTGTGTTAAAATATTGTGTAATTGCAAAGAATATTCTTATCCCCTTTTGTGGATAAAGATAAAATATATTTATTATTGATTAGATCAATCCCCTTTTGTGGATTGATCATGTCGGTCATTGTAATTGACCAAATCCCCTTTTGCAGATTGGTCAAACCCTTATTGTAATAGGCTAAATAAGAAGTCGGCCCCAGAATATATTAAAGGTGGTTATAACCACCCAGAAGAAGTCGGCCCTGCCAGTGAAGAGACACTTCCACACGTGCCAAAATTGTATAAATAAGAGAGGCCAGCGCCTCTTTTAGACACACACTCAGCTCACTCATCTAGTGTGCAAGTATTGAAGTAAGCTGCAGTTACCAGTTGCCGGAAGGAAGAGAGAGAGAGGCGCATCCTTGAGAGAGGAATTTCTGTGTTGTTTGGTTCATTATCTTGGCATTGTATTGGCTATCTATATTAAGGAAGTTTTGCTGGGTTTTCTTCCCCTTGAGGGTTTCCCAGGATAAATGCTTGTGTACTCTTGTGATTGTGT
>ML816531.1:59382-79218 GCA_009831015.1 Picea engelmannii
CCTAGGATCAGGATTCGCGGAGTAGTGGCTGATCTCGACATTGTAAGTTGATTCATTAAAGTTAATAATAAAGAAATGCTTTTCCCATCCCACTATATGAGTTATTCATAGTTTAGTGAATGTATGTTTGAATCGCTAACTCATTAGTATGTAGGTAAAATGCATGTGTAGTTTGTTGCTTGTTTTGTATGCAGGTTAGCCTTGGGAGGAGAACTGCTAACAAGCGATCAAGCGTGAAGAAGGAACGACATCGAACATCCAGAACAAGGCATGTTGGTCTAACCATGTATTTGTTGAAAAGAAATGGGGATTAGGTCTGGGACGAAGGTAGAAAGTAGGTTTATTTTGGTCATATCTGCATGCATAATATAACCCCATATGCTAGTCTGTAGAGGGATTTCCCACCACAACAAGGGGGTTCGAGCCTCCTTCCAGTTGCAGTTGGAAAACAAAGGAAGTTGGTGCTTCCAATGAATGTAATTCTTCAAGACATGTAAGAAAAAGCATTATGTGGTTTTCTCCCGCATTGGGTTTCCACGTAAAAACACTATAGTATTATGTACGTGTATGATTGTTCATTTATTCATTGTTTATTTACTCTGCAAATATTGGATGATAATGCTACATTGATATAACACTTGAATTATATGGTTAAAAAGGATTAGATTGCTCTATTACTGATTCACCCCCCCTCGCAATAATCCAACTGTATGGCCACATACGGTCTTGGTGCTACCTCAAGGAATTATAACTATCTCAAGGGATGCATATAGCCTCGTAACAACCAAGGATAACCATGAATTCACCCATCATTAAAGACATTTATTAGAGGAGAGGGGTATGACCCAACCAAAGAGAAAACACACAACAATGTTAAAAATGCCTAACAATCCACCAAGCTCAAATAAACCAATTTAGAAACCTCCTATATAAGTGCAATGGCTCTGAGATGATATCCATTGATTTTCAATCTCTACGTAAAATGGTTAGAGGAGAATAGATAGTTTTTGGAATTCATTATATACTAATGGAGAACAAAATTGTGAGTGGAATAATAGAGCTATCACTAAAAATTCTTCCTCAAAACCATTACCACACTAAGAATAACAAATTAAACACAAATATGAGTAGTATATTTCCCACACATAATTTATATAGTAGAAAAATCAAACATACCATAAACATGGAGATTTTACCTTGGAAACCCAAATGGGAAAACCAACATTCAGTGGTTTATCAGTGCTCTTATTCCAACAATCTATGCTTATAATGCAGCTAATGGTTCTTTATGCATCCTCCTCTCCTTGGTCAAAAGACACTTTGAGAGTGAAAATACCATAATAAATAGGGATATTTGGGGTAATGGGAAGGCCAATAGGCATGACCTTTAATTTCCCATTCCTCAGTATTTTCTATCCTATTATTATTATTATTATTATTCATTTACTTCTCTTTTTTCTCTCTTTGGTATTATTTACTTTTACATTTACATTGTCTTTAATAGTTTATCTAACCTTCATTAATCATTGAATTAACTTGCATGTATTGATTCTTACAACCATTTGATTGTTTAGATCCCTTTTGGGTTAACCCCAAAAAATGTGGGTTGATACAAGTTTTTCCACACACATCCAAAGAAATGACATCAAACTTTACTTTGTCAATGTTGTTGGAGGCAGAAGTCACTCCTGGATTGCAGCAGGAGCAGATCCCGACACCCATCAGTTTTGTGTCATGATTTATTTATAAAGGTTGGTCAAATGGAAAGAAACTCATAACCATATCATTCTAACTCAGAAAACTGGGCTGGAACAACAATGACATATGAGGTCTTGACTTAACTTAAGCCAGTAATAATGATAGTGGTGAGTAAGTGGAGGGAAAGAGAGGGGAAATAAAGTCTACTCTAGACATCCAGTCTTCCAACAGTCTTTACAAAAGAGGAAAAGTCTCGGATATGAGATCCTCTTAGAGCCGAATAAATTTCAAAATGAACCTAAGAAGATTGCAGAACTGCTATAATCAAACCTACATTATATAGCTATGCAACACCCAACGGGATCTTCCATGCCCAGGCTTTCAGATTCAGAGGGAAAAGGAAAAGAAGAAGTTGGCTGCCATTTAGCAAGAAGTCTTAAATGTTACTCTATAACCAGAGAACCAGAGGCTAAATTAAAGCTTTACAATCGGGAGATGTGCTATACCATCGATACTTACAAAATACAAAAAACTGAGTAAATATACTCCTCCAAATTTGCCCAATAGAAGCATCTTAGAACTTCTAGGGCATGGCGTCTCTTCAGTCAAATCTGGCCTGAAATCCTTCATCAGACGTCACCCTAACTTTGCATGGCCTTTGCAAGGGGGGGTAGTTGAAACATTAAAGGCTAAAATAGTGTGTGCAAACTCCTCTGGTCAGACGAGGACTTAGCATGGCTTCTTTGAAAAAAACTAGTGTACAGGACTATCTCGGGAAGACTGCTTGTCAGATCCTTCATGCTTTTCATTTAATGAGTGAGCTAAGGTTTCAACTACCTTCCCCCGCCTTCATTTACTTTTAGCAGGGACCCAGGTCGAGGCCGAGTTGAACTGGTACCTGGAGAATGCAACGATCCCTTCTGCGGCTAAAACCGACACTTTGGCCCTTTGCACAGTTCTTTCTATCACCCCAAGTGACCACGGGCTGTGACCCTGTGCCTATCTTCAAAGGCGCTTTCGGTGATTCTGAAATGCAATGGAAGGAGGAGACCCTCTGTTCTCTCAAAGTCCCGGTAGCCGAAATGGCTTGATTGCGCGCCACGTGTCCCATTGGATGGACGGCCTAGATCACTTCTCAAATGTGGGACCGCCTCTAGCCTGGACCCTTTCGACGTTTTGAGCTTCGAGGTTCTGAAATGCAGTGAAAGGAGGAGACCCTATGTTCCCTCGAAGTCCTGGTAGCTTAAATGGCTTGATCGTGCGCTACGTGTCCCATTAGATGGACGACCTAGATCACTTCTCAAATGTGGGACTACCTTTGGCCTGGACCCTTTCGGCGTTTCGAGCTTCGGGGTTCTGAAATGCAATGAAAGGAGGAGACCATATGTTCCCTCAAAGTCCCGGTAGTCGAAATGGCTTGATCGCGCGCCACGTGTCACTTGACCACACGCACTTGAGATTAGGCACTTGACCACATGCAACTCTGCGACCCAAACTTACTCGATGGTCATCGATCTTCCCCACCTGTGGATCCTCGCCGTTGAAAGAAAAAGTGCTCACTCGCTTGATCTTAAGCCCGAAATGGGCTTCTTCTGTGGGTTGCACTCGATGCTCATGGATGTGGCCTTTAAATAAAACACACTTGACCAGTTTTCAAACCCCACTTGCATGCATTTACACCAGGGGCCTGAAACCAAAAGAAAACACCATCTTGCAAGAATTTGCGCTAACAAATGTAATCAAATGAGATGGTGAAACTGACTTTTCATTTGCATTGAAAACAAAAATCCATGTTCTTTTTAAGACAACCCAAAGGGCAGAGTGCCAATTGTATAACTTTAGCTAAGTTATACTCCATCATTGCTACTTCTAACATGAGATCTCACTAGATACTAGTTTTATACATTGTAGTGATTATATCCTTCTTGATATGGATGTTAATGTAGAATAGTTTCTCACACTCCGCGTGACTAGGATGTGCAAATGCCATGAAATAAATACCTTTTCTTGTGCATTAGGTACTAATATTTGTTTCTCTCCCTTCTCTATGATAGTTGACTTATGGAACTTCACCATATCTAGTATTCAACACTCATTTTTTTAATTTTTTGAAGGTTTTTTTTTAATTCTTTGATGTTTTTGGTCCTTCCTTAGGAAACTTGGAGTTTTTCATTCATTGTGCAGTCCCATTAAATGGCTTCCTAGGAATACCATTTCTTGTGACTAGCTCTTCTGTAAAGCAAAATTAGTGATAAAAAAATTGTTAGGCTTCCTCCAACTATTCTTAGCTTCTATTAACATAGCCTTTCAATGAGCATCTTCATGACTATGAATTTCAAACATCTAAAGTTCCTTTTTTATTTGCATGATCAGTCTACCAATGAACTTGGTCACTAATGTTTTCGCTTCAACCATCACTCTAAGTCAAATTATATATAGCGGTTGAACCTTTGATGTAAGCATCTACCAGTTGGTTGGATTTCTATCATAGGAATTTCTGTTGTGCTTGTTTATGTTCCAATTGTTGACAATATAGAATTTGTCCTTGACAGCAATATTTAGATCATACAATGAAAATTCTTTCATGGTTCCAAAAGTTATTTCATGCTCACATGTATTCTCCCATCATAGAATATCTTCTTTAACTGTGAAATAATGTAATTGTTGAAAGATCAATTTTTTCACCTTGGAATAGTTTGTGTTTAATGTGAAAGAAGTGGGATATTAAATTTGCTATAAATTTTGGGGTAATCTTGATTTTCATTGGTTTTATTAGACAACAAACTTTTTTCTTGATATGTGCATTGTTGCACTCTTAAAATTTTAAAACCCATGTAATCTCTTGTACATGGTGAAAATTAAGGGTTCATTTAGTCAAATTTAATCTCCGAAGAGAAGGTAAACTATTGATATTTCATAATCCACGAAGGAATGGATCATCATTATGAGAAAAACCTTAAGATAATTGCAATTATATTTAAGGGCCTCCTCCAAATGGGTTAAGGTTCTTTGGATTATGTTACAGTTGTGTTTTGTAGAATTTATGAGTGCCCACGTTGCATTTGTACTGTTAATGAAAATGAAGCAACTCTCAAGAGCCTAGGAGAGGAATGGACAAAAAATATTAGAGAATGGAAGCCAACATCAACATATGGAAGGTAATCTTTATTCATTAATGAAATTACTCTCCCTCCCCCAAATTTATTGCTTTATGGTTACATTATTGTTAATAATGTCCACACTTCACTAAATCAATGGTAGATTTAGGTCTCATCTCTCTTAATCAATTAGGGGTTAGGTTTTTAGAATTGTTGGAAAGTACAAAATGATTTTTTGGTTGCTTTGTGCAAGTATCTCTTGGAGACTATTGCAAATGAAGAGTTCTTAACCTCCTCCTAGACTCCTCCAAATCAAAAGGTCAACCATTTGAAGACCTTGGAACATTGTTACAGGGTCACTCATCTTTCCCCCCCTAAAACCCTAGTTTGGTTTGAAAGCAAGAGTTTGGAAAGATTTTAGCTTAATATTGTAGATTGGGTATTGTCTATGCACTAGTGTACCAATCCACTAATAAGGGTTTGTTTGGTCACCCTACACACATTTCATAGAAAGAATCTAACTTCCTTAGCCAATAGGGTTAAAAGGGTCTAGCTTGATTCCCACCTTGGAAGAGGAACCCACATTTGATGATGAACTTCCTCTACTACCACTCATGTTCGATGTTCATTTGCTTCTAGTGGTGCAATGTTGCAATAGAGGAGACTAATATTTGTAGCAAATGGAAGATATTGGTTAATTGTTCATCCATAAATGCAAGATTTTATTGAGAGTCAAAACCCCTACTCAATTAGTTCAATGCAATTCTTCATTTCTTCCTTCTCCATCTAAGAGCAAGTTCTTACCATAAAATTTATATAAACTCCAACAACTCATGCACCTCATATAAAATAGTTAAAAACCCTTATCCTTAACCATTAAACATTAATGAATTTAAAAACATTTAATGAAATGAAATACACTTGAAAATTTTACCCCTATGGAACCAAAGGTGTTTTACAACCTCTCATGTTCTATGATAGAAACAAACTTCAATTTCTCCTTTTATATTCTTAAAATCTCCCCTTAAAAATGTTGAAACTCAATGATCATAAAGTGTCAAAATACTCATAAATAAAACGATCTTTTGTAACTGTCACTTTTTTATTCATAATAATGTTTGAAAGTGAAAGTTAATTTAAAACAAAATTTGTTTATTCATAATAATGTTTAAAAGTGAAATTTAAATTAAAACAAAATTTTAAAAACAAGGTTCTTCCCCGTAAACAACACAACACTTCTTCAAGTGTGACCTTTCTTATCAAACCACAAAACTATGTTGCTTTGAGCATCATTTTCTGAGTCAAATGTAATAGTTTGGATTCTTGTATAATATGAAGGTTGGCAAGGGATGTTTCATGAGTGTGGACCAAATGTGTAATGTGATACGTTATTAGGCGCATCTATGAAGATTCCTCCAAAAATTGATCCAAAAAAGAGTTGTCCATTCCCTTATCAATTTGTAACCTTAGCTAGAAGGATGGCACTTGTAATGACTACTTATGACCAAGTCATAGATTGCTCTTTAATATCCATTCCATGTGTTTTGTGTTAGTAACACATAAGATTTTTTCTATTGTTTTGAAGATCATATTTTACATATTGTTTTTGAAGGTTTAATAATTTCATCATTATTTCAATACTTTGTTTTAGGAATGTTTTTCCAAAAGTGCATAGAATTCTATGGGGTGTGTCATTACATAGTTCTTTATCTAGCATGTTTATATGGAGTGAATCTCACTATTGTGGTTGTTATTGCAAATGTAAATACTCTATTGTCCAACATCCTCAAGGTAGCCTTAGAGCTTCCAATAGCTTGAATACCATAATGGCAAGTGGAAATGTGTAATGAATTAGGTCCAGTTAAGAAAGTTTAATGTCTTATTTTCTAAAGGTGATTGGATGCAATACAATGATGGAGGTGGTTAGATACACCACAATGAGATAGATTAGTAGAGTTTTTATTACATATGTAATAATATTTATGTATTTAGATTAGCATTATTATTGTAATTATAAAAATAATTAAAATGGTAAATCTTACAATGATTAAAAGTAATAGAAGAGATCAAATATATGTTAATAATTCAAGATCCAGAGACATTTAACATGAGTGGAAGTCTCCCTCCTTACAAACAAATTATTTTAGGTGATTAACTTTTGTCTATATACACTTATGTGGTTGCACATTATGATTTTGATTTTGAAATTGTATCAATAATCATTATGAGTATTATAATAGTTTATCTCCATTAAAAAAAGGACAAAGAAATGTAACCAAACATAATGGAAGCAAAAAAACACATAAATGATAACATGGAATCTGTGAAAGGTCAAGGTAAGATGTGGAAAGTTGAAAATTGAGTGAACAGATAACAAAGGATGATCTTTCTTATTCCTAAAAGGTTAAAATCAACTATCTCTGTTATCTTTTTGCGTACAAAAAATGCCTCACTAAAATCCATCCAAAGAGTTTTTGGGAATCTAATAGATTATAAACATAACAATGAATATTTAGAGATTGTTCCCCGTAAGATGTGTATTTGTGTCTTTGTTTTTGTTAATAGGATGGGTACGAGTGAGATATACAGACTCCTTACATATATCATCAATACGTTTATATCACTGTAACTATAAGCTATAAAACATTTTTGGTACAGTTTTTAGATTATCCAAAAGATAGTGTGCAAAATAATACTATATGCACCTCTCTTACACTGTTAAGTCCAGAGTAGCTGTTAGAAATATTATATCTGCAGAGTATAAGCATTCACCTGCCTAATTTTACAGACGAAACACTATCACTGTCAATCTAATTTACTCATCCACTTGGAAGAGAGCCTATTTGGCAAAGCTTACTTGGACTCTGCATTGTGCAGTAAGTGAAATATGATATAATATTTTTTATCTTCAGCTTATGTTCAAACTGTTATTCCATTATTTCTGCGAAATAAAGCTGGAATGCAAATATATTCCCGCAGATAGTTGAGGTCAAAGCCGTTTACGAAACGAAACTTCCATACTGGAAATCATTGAACCCAAAATCTCAATAATACAAGGAACCTGTAACAAAAGCAAATCCAAACTCCAGATCAATAACATGCAAATACAACCTTTACTAAGGAATATAAAACCAAAGCATAAAATTACATAACAACTGACAAAATCGTTTAACAACATACCATTATCATACATGCTACATCTCATCAAATCCTGTAAATTCTGTTAAACTTTTTCATAACTTACGTAAGTGACTTGAAAATGCTTTTTCAAAAATATAAATGACTTAAGAGTTATTGTCGTTTTACCTTTCCACCAATTGCCTCTGGTTGCGTATTCAAGATTGAATGGGTCCATAGCCTCTTGTAGTTGCTTCACCTCCATTTTAATTTTTTGTTGCTGTTTGAAGAAAAAATATAATTAAAATATAAATTTTTGAATTAAAATGAAATTTAGATTTGTAAGTTTAGTTGCTTCATTTCCATTTTAATTTTTGTTTTTACTTGAAGGGGAAAAAAATATCGTTTAGAAATCATGCAAACTTTTGAATTAAAATGAAAATTAAATTTGTAAGCTGCTTTTGTAACATACTAGATTTTATGTGACATACACATTTTTTCACCTAACATATAAAAGAAGATGGTATACACATTTTTTCACCTAACATATAAAAGAAGATGGTACGATAAATTATGGAAAACCCCAGAATTGGAATTAAAATTCACCTCATCTTGATCAACCTGTGTTGTTTGTAGCGAATCATAATGCTCATCAGGTCCTCCATAGTATAAAGAAGATGCCAGGGAGCAATGTTCTGGGTCTGCAGATCTGTGCTTCTTGACATACTCCGTTAAATGAAGTTGGCCCTTTTTTAATTTACCTCCTTTCATACAGAGAACGTTATGATCACTAATGTGACAATGAAAGATTCTTAAATGATGATAATTTAAATTCAAAGAGGGTTGACATGATTAGAAATCTCAATCATTTTTTTAACTTTTTTCTATCTTCCTTGTCGTTTGAAGAATGATAAATTATCTCTATCTTCCTTGTCGTTTGAAGAATGATAAATTAAAGTTAAAAAACGACAAATTAAAGTTAAAAATACTTATATGATTTGAAATTTCAATAATGTTTTAAAAACATAACTTCTTTTCAATCTTTCCATTCTTTTTAAGGGATTGTATGTCAGCCGTCCATGTAACTATCCATCTTATGAAATCTGACCCCACTAAAAGCGAGTGGAGAAAAAAAGTCCTAAATACAATGTCAACTTGGTAGGAATTCATATGCAGCCAAAACACCGTCCAGCTCAGCTCTTATCGAGACACTGATCGTTATGAAGGAAAAAAATGGTATTAGCTTTGAAGGAGTTGAAGCATAGGACCCACTCCATACACAGTTTGTGTGAAAAAATGGACTAGCCTTTAAACAACCTGAAGAAAAAGTAATTGGGATGGTACCTTTTACACGTTTCTGTTGATGTTCTTGACCATGGTGCTGGTGCTTTTGTGATCCCAAAATTTCAGCCTTATTTGAATCCATTGTACTCTGAGACTGCATAGGAAACACAGTAACATCAGTATCCAAAGAAAAATCTATGACCCAAAAAAGCAACCATCGAGCATAACTTGTCTTTCTATCAGGACACAGATGAAGATCGTTGTGTCTGCTCAGAAATCGTAGTGTTCAAGGAGGAAAAAAGAAGAAATTAAGTCAGGCTGAGGCTTTGCATTTTAGTAAATCCCTGGGGATCTCTAGGACCTTAAATGAAATAATCAATGTTGACGATAATGAAATTTTTCATGAAAAGATTGAACAGAAAATATAGAGCCTGACCCATACATGCAACCGGGGCAAAAATGGATAGTGTCGAAATCTTTCCAAAACTAATTTTGGATGTAGTTTAGGTTGTGTGACTCTTTATATATATGTAGGTGTTTGTTTTTACTATGATCCTGTAAACCTAGTTGTGTTTCTCATGTCAATGAAGAGACAATGGCGGTCACATAAAGTAGTCCAAGGATCAACAAGGCCGGGTAGCTAGTCTGGTTATGCTGCTCAAACATCTTTCCAAGTACATTGCCAGATCTGTCATTATGGGTTAAGACGGGATTTCTTGCCAAACATCTCAGGAGAGAGAGGCCTATTTTTTTTTTACCTTGGATGCCCAAATGATCTGATTGTTACTTGTGTTTATCCACCCCCTATAGGACAAGTTCAGAACCTCACTAACTTCAAAACTTTTGGTTAACTTTCAAGGATCCAAGAAAAGCAGAAGATATTTGGTTAATTCAATGGGATTTAGATCCTTCAAACCCACGTCAGTAAAAACTTCATGAAAAATTTAGCAGAAAATGAATGCCCTTGGAGTTAAAAAAAGCCTTAACCACTAAATACATCCAGCCCATTTTGTGACAAGATCCGAACTTCAGCCATCGCAGGGCAGGAGGAAGCAAAACAAATGTCAACACAGATATCCCAAGTGACTGTGGGGACATTAGATAGACGAGATCCTTGTAATGCCCAAATATTCAAGTATGAACTACATATATAATTATAGCTGATCAAACACACAAACAAAACAGATGAAGCTATCTTTCAAAATTATAACAGTACCTGTTCTGTTTTCTTGATTTGGGTAACTGAATCGATCTCAGGAGGCCCCAAGTAGAAATCACCAGTGAAACTTGCTCTGGTAGATTTGCAAACAGCACAAGAATCCTGGACAAGTTTTTCCGCCATGGATCTCTGATCAAATTTGAGATGTTTCCATGATATAATTCAAACTTCAGCCAAAAGAGTTATCTAATGTAACATTAATAGAATTTCACCTATGATGTCAGATCAAGCATTAACTATAAGGATGATATTGATAAGAAGCATAGATAGATGATTGGAAGCCAGCAGTGAAGGGAGGAAACCAGTGGTCGAGAAGGACTTGGTCATGTTGGCATGTTTATACTGGTAAAGGATTTCAGAGTGTGAAGCCTTTCAAAAAAAAGTAGAAGGCCACTCGACTAAATCGGGAATATGAAAAGACAAGACATCAGTCTGAACAGATAATACCCAACTACCAAAACGACCCTTAAGTGCAAGAGACTGTCTACAACTACTCCAACAAAGTTACAGACTTATAAAATACAACCTCCACAGAGATAAATCACAACATGCATACATGAGCATATCATCTATAATTATATGCATATATGTACAAGTGAAAAGATGATGGTGATATTATTGAAATTGTGAGAGGTTCGTCTAATTTGATTGTATTCCAACTTGATGTATTGGGCTGATAAAAAGCAATGTAGGGTTCATTCCGCAGTGTAAACACAGTGATGTATTATATAAATATCATATCGTTTGTTCCCACTTGGCCGAATGGCTGAATGGTGATGGTGTTCCAGCTCCTAAAATGATGATGATGGTAACATTAGTATGGGAAATTAGCCCAATCATGCAGTCAACATGACAGTAAAATAATCATAACAGCAGCATTATCTCATTGGAAATGACAGATATCAGATAAGAAAAGACGTGATGATGTATATTTGTATGAGCTAGTAGCTCCTATCCATTAAAAAGAAAGAAAACCGATAATCGCGCCAAAATCAATCTTAATCACGCAGAATTAGTTGGCCTGTTCTTGACTTGATGTTTACACAATCTCTGACGTTGCAAAAACACCTATAGGAAACGACGTTGATAGGCCATCTCGATGAGCACTGTATGATATTGCAAAGAAAACGTCAAAAGTACATTGCTAAATTTTACTGTGGAGCAAGATTTTAATTCCAGGTAGGGGGTGGTGGTGATTCTACATGAACAGTAACTATCCCCGTGTTTTGTTCACTTTTTCTTTATCCATTTCTTTGTGGGGAAGATTGTATATATGTCCAGTCTCATGACCAGATAAATCAGATTATAATCATTATAGAAGTAGGATAAACCTGTAACAAACTGTATAAGTTTGGTATGTTTTGGGGATTTAATAAGAAATGGTCAAATATTATTTGATTCACATTTGAATGAATCAATTTATCCATTTATAGTTATGTGGTTGTAGTTATGTGGTTGTTTGATTCACATTTGAATGAATCAATTTATAGTTATGTGGTTGGGTGGTTTGATTTACATTTGAATGAATCAATTTATAATTCTGTGGTTGAATGATTGGGAGGAATGATTGTTATCATTTTTATTGGAGAATGATTGTTATCCTTCTCATCTAGATTCAATATCTGTAAATGACATATTTGAATATTTTGTTGACTCAAAACCTTATTATTGACAAATCAAAATCATAAATGCTAATAATGATATAAAATAACTCTGATCAATGTAATCAGCCCACAAGGGTGTGGTCTAGTGGCTAAGAAATGTGCTGTTAAAACGTTAGTGCTGCTAAGCAGGTCACAAGTTCAAACCTCATCTTATTTAGAAGCGAAGCTTGTGAGGCCACCTTTACCTCTTTACCTATTCCCCTAGATAAAAAAAAAACTGATCAATGTAAATCTGCAATCTGAAAATTCATCCAAATGGTTAAAATCCATCTTATACAAATTACTCATCTACCAAATTCTCTCTAACACGGAAGAATTTGAGTAACTTCGTTATTATATGTATATGCGTCTGCAATCCATTGAAAGTTGGCCACTTGTGTAGATCAGGCTTTTCCATCACATCACTGCGGTCATTTCAAGGCCAAGTTTGCTTCTGAATTCACTTCTCTTACCGAGACAAACTTTTGTTTTAAGGTCCCATAGACCTGCAAATTCCGAGGGCATTTGCATGGAGTTTGAGTTTCACAGACGGATCCTCTCCGCAAAACGCTCAAGCCTTTGCCACGTGCATGTATGACCACCAAATGGGGTCCAAGCTCATGCTTACGAAAAGCCTAGCCAGTACTATTCATGGGCATAAAGGTGGCATTGACATTATTTCTTGTAGGTTCACTGTTTTGGCCAGCAATGAACTTCTTCTGAATTTTTTATTAAAAGTGCAATTAATGATTTGGTCGTAGATTATTATTAACCAGGTAAGCTGGGTCCATTGGCCCAATTTTTTATGAAGACGCAGTTAATGGTTTGTTGGTAGATTACTATCAAGCAGAAGCCTTGATGGGTCCATTTTCCTTTACTTCAATGGACAGTAGCTCGGCACTTGTTATGAGGAGATTCGTATTTGAAAATCTTATGATGGTAAATAAGCTAGTTACAGGAAAGCTCAAAGCAATATTGAGTCAATTTTTTTTGGTTGGGATTGGTATAGGAAGTAAGGGATAGGAAAATTTTATTATTTTAAAATATTAAAAACAATTTAAGAAGCAAGTAGTCAACTTATTGTTTTTTTATTTTCTTACTTGAGGACATTGTGTCGATATCTGATTGTTTGTCTTCAGTACTGTCCATTCAGACCAGGGAGAGACGAGCCATGAGTCTTCACTGGTGCTTCGTTTCATGGGTCCAACTGTGTTAGAGTCGAGTAATTTAGAGTAAAATGTTTATTATATTTTGGATATCGGTATGATTGTGAAGTGTGATGTCGTTTATGCTTGTTTGATAAGTTTATTGCAGGAAAACAATATTGTATTTGTGGAGTATTCTCAAAGTTAAGAACCCTTCTTCTGTGTAGAATGGATGCTTTGGTAAGTTGATTTTACGGGAACAATATTGTATTTGTGGAGTACTCTCATATTTGTTATCTAAATAGAGAGATGTCATAGGCTTTTGTAGTTTCTGTGTTTGTGTTTTCTTTTATAGTTTGTGTGTTTGTTTTTTTAGTTGTCAGCTGATTTTTTTTTATTTTTATTAATTTTATTCAAATTTTTTTTATTTTTATTAATTTTATTCAATATGGATTTATCCTTATTTTTATTCAAGTTGATATATTAAAAAAATTGAAGATATTTTTGAAGTTGATCCTATTTATAATATATAGATATCAAAACTAGATTAAATTTTTTTAAAAATTAAAGATATTTATGAAGTTGTTTTATTTATTTTGTAGGTAGAGGGAAAATTTATCATAACTTACTTGTCAATCAGCATAGGGGATATTTATCACTGGTTGTTATTTGCTAATGCAGGCTGACTCATCACTGTTATTCAAGGAAAACCACTTCTGAGGAAGAAAATCTCTTAACCAAGCCAGAAATAGTTTTAGGTCATACTCTAGGACCATATAATATCACATCACTTATAAACCATTATGATGACAATTTATGTTTTAAAAAAATAAAACCTTATTTATCATATACAATTTCTAATGATTCATTGTTGACTTTAATCATCATATTCATCATATGCAGATTCATTCATCATTGTTAACCCGTAGGGTTAACATGTTTCTTTACACAAGAGAAAGATGAACTCTTAACCAAGCAAAAACAGCTTTAAGTCATACTTTGGAACTAGAAGTTAACTTATTTAACATATAGTCATCAAAAAATTCATTTTTACCAAGTTTATTTTATAATAGATTTTAAATTTTCTTTCATAAAATTATGATTTTTTAATAAATCTATAAATGTATCAATATTCATAAATTGATTTATTTTTTAATAAATTCCATTCAAAAATGGTTCATCTTCACAAATGAACTTTTATAAATTTTCAAAATTTGATTTATTTTTAAATCAATTCTATTAAAAAATGGTTGATCTTCATAAAGTGGACTTTTCCATAATTTTTCATACAATTTTTTTTTATGAAGTACATATTTTAAACATATCTTAAAAGTATTAATTTTATAAAGTGTTCTCTAATATCCTCATGAGAGTGGAGTGATATTAGAGAAAACATAATACCCTCATGGGGTGGGGGTGACATTAGAGAAAACATATTAGGTGGGGGTGGGGTGATATTAGAGAAAACATCCCAAAAAAAATAGTTTTACCAAATTGATTTTGTAATAGATTTTAAATTTTGTCTTTCATAAAATTATATTTTTTAATAAATCTCTAAATTTACCACTATTCATAAATTGATTTATTTTTTAATAAATTCCATTCAAAAATGGTTGATCTTCCTAAAGTGATTTTTTTTAATAAATTTTCAAAAAAATATTTATTTATTAATAAATACTATTAAAAAACGGTTGCTCTTCATAAAGTGGAATTTTCCCATAATTTTTCACACTTTTTTTATGAAGTACATATGTTAAACATATCTTAAAAGTATCAATTTTATAAAGTGTTCTCTAATATCCTCATGAGGGTGGGGGTGATATTAGAGAAAACATAATACCCTCATGGGGTGGGGGGTGATATTATAGAAAACATATTAGGTGGTGGTGCGGGGTGATATTATGTTTTCTCTAATATCACCCCCCACTCATATGAGGGTACGGGTCATATTAGAGAGAACATAGATATTAGAGAAAACATAATATGTTTTCTCTAATATCACCCCCCACTCATATGAGGGTGGGGATGGGGGTGCGAGGTGAGATTAGAGAAAACATATCTCTCACCCCCATATGATATTAGAAAAAACATAATATGTTTTGTCTAATATCACCACCCACCCTCATACTTATATGAAGGTGGGGGGGGAGTGATATTAGAGAAAACATATACTCATATGAGGGTGGGGATGGGAGTGGGAGGTGATATTAGAAGAAACCTATCTCTCACCCCCATATGATATTAGAGAAAACATAATATGTTTTTTCTAATATCATCGTCCACCCTCATACTCATATGAGGGTGGGGGGGGGTGATATTAGAGAAAACATATACTCATATGAGGGTGGGGGTGGGGGATGATATTAGAGAAAACATATTGTGTTTTTTCTAATATCATATGGGGGTGGGGGATATGTTTTCTCTAAAATCACCGACCACCCCCACCCTCATATGAGTGGGGGGTGACATTAGAGAAAACATATTATGTTTTATCTAATATCACCCCCCACCCCCATCTAATATGTTTTCTCTAATATAACCCCCTACCCCCACCCTCATATTATGTCTTCTCCAATATCATATGGGGGTGGGGATATGTTTTCTCTAATAACCCCCAACCCCCACCCTCATATAAGGGTATTATGTTTTCATTAATATCACCCTCCACCCCCATCCTTTTCTCTAATATCACCCCCCACGCCCACCCTCATATGAGCATGGGAATATGTTTTCTCTAATATCACCCTCATCCCCACCCCCACCCTCATATAACATTAGAGAAAACATATTATGTTTTCTCTAATATCACCCCCCACTCCCACCCTCATATGAGGATGGGGGTGGGGGTCGGGGGTGATATTAGAGAAAACATATGAAGGTGGGGGTCGGCGGTGATATTAGATAAAACATAATATGTTTTCTCTAATATCACTCCCACCCCCACCCTTATATGGGTGGGGCTAGGGGGTGATATTAGAGAAAACACACCCTCATATGAGGGTGGGTGGGGGGTGATATTAGAGAAAACATATTAGGGGTGGGGGATGGTTGTGGGTAGGGGTGGATAGGGGTGATATTAGAGAAATCATATTATGTTTTCTCTAATATCACCTCCCACCCCCACTCGAAAACATGTTATGTTTTCTCTAATATCACCCCCAACCCCATATGGTTGGGGGTTGGGGGTAATATTAGAGAAAACATATTATATTTTCTTTAATATCATCCCCCACCCCCACCCTCATTTGTTTTCTCTAATATCACTCGCCACTCCCACCCCCACCCTCATATAGGTGATATTAGAGAAAATATAATCCCACCCTCATATGAGGATGGGGGTGGGGGTTGATATTAGAGAAAACATATTAACCCTCATATGAGGGTGGGTGTGGGGGTGATATTAGAAAAAACATATTCCCACCCTCATATGAGGATGGGGGTGGGGGTTGATATTAAAGAAAACATATTATGTTTTCTCTAATATCACCCCCAACCCCCACCCAAGAGTGGGGGGTGATATTAGAGAAAACAAATTCCCACCCTCGTATGAGGGTGGGGGTGGGGGTTGATATTAGAGAAAACATAATATTTTTTTCTCTAACATAAACCACCACCACCACCCTCATGAGGGTATTATGTTTTCTCTAATATCACCCTCCACCCCCCACCCCCACCCTATTATGTTTTCTCTAATATCACCCCCCACAACCACCCTCATGAGGGTATTATGTTTTCTCTAATATCGCCCTCCACCCCCTACCGTCATAAGAGGGTGGGAGTGGGGGGTGATATTAGAGAAAATATAATATGTTTTCTCTAATATCACCCTCCCCCACCCACGCTCTCATATATGTGTTCTCTAATATCACCCCACACCCCCACCCTCATATGGGCGGATTATTCCACGAAAATTTTCCACGCTTCAATTAGTTTCATATTTTTTTTAAACAGGGCGGGATTTTCGTCGCTATTGCCACGAAAGTTTGTCGCAATATCGACGAAAATCTTATTTAAATCTAGTCGGGATTTTCGTCGCTATAGCAATGAACTTTCATGGCAATAGCGACGAAAATTTTGTCTATCTCATTGGTCAGTGTTAATGGCTAGTTGACTATTTTATCTATATATACGTGACTTTAAGAGACTTTGCAATACAATTGCTATAGTTGTGACACTGTTCTTGGCTTTTGTTTGAGCTGTTTATTTTTTACGTCACCCACCGGTTGAACAAATCCAATTCTCGATCTACATAGCTCGGATTTTGAACTTGCAAAGTTAGTATGTTATTTTTTATTGATGTACTCATTTAACTCTTAAATTTTTTTTCAAATGTCCAAATTTCATTTAGCTTGTTTTTTCCTTGCTAATATATTATAATATGTGTAGTACCATATTTCATGTCTTTGGTTTTTGGATCTAGTTAGTATATTCTATGGAAAAGGGTATGTGGATTCCATAATATTCTAGGTTTATGGAATCCACATACCCTTTTCCCTTCAATTGTAGCTATAATCTCTCTCTCTTTTCATTGATAAAGATATGGAATTGCTCTTGAAACTCAACCCTGATCGGTGAAATGATAGTAATTGATTGTCATTTTCTTCTCTCTTTTAATTTTTAAGACCTAACAAAAAACACCAACAAATCTTGATTGAATCTTTGATACCACTTGTTACATCTCTAGTACCCAAAAGGGATCACACTTGCATAAATTGAAAATAATATAACAGTGACAATAATGGTTGGAATACTTGCACACCTAATGGTTGGCAGCTAGCACTTACTAATTCAATTAAATGAAGGAAGAAATCTCCATGAATAAAATATTGAAGTTGATTGTTATATTGATAAATGATAAGTTATGGTATATATAAGATAGGGAGGAAACTCATGTTTATAACAACAAGGGTAATAGCTGCAATATATTGTAACATTTCCCTCTTCCGCATAAATTCTTTGTTGTCCTCAACATTTCCCTATTCCGCATATAAATTAAGAGAAATATTAATAACATTTCCCTCTTCCGCATAAATTCTATGTTATCCTCAACATATTGTAATAAATAATGGGTAGGTTGGCATTAGTGACAAGATAGCCTGTTGATATTACATATAATTATTAATGTATGAGAGATCATCCATTATTTAAGCATGCAAAAAAAAACCCAAGACTAAATATTGTGGTTGACGTGATCGGGTCTGTACATTTTGCAAAACAAAGTATGAGAATTTCCATTATTTAAGCATGCAAAACAAAACCCGAGGCTAAACATTGTGGTTGACGTGATCGGGTGTGTACATATGGACAGCAGAGAAAGTGCTATATTCCCTACTTTAGCAGGGACTAATAAGATACATAAACACTAACCCTAAACTTATGTTAGGTATATATGTCGTTATTATATAAAGCAAACATTTGTACACATATGACCTTATTATAAAGATGTTATCTATGTCGTCATGATGTTGATCCTCTACACATATGATCACCTTATTATAAAGATGTTGAGCTTACTATAAAGATGTAGGTCACTGCAAATAAACATATCATAATCGAAAGGAGTAGCCAAAATATAAAAAAATGACAACTTAATGTTTGGTATGGTGTAGGCAAGACAATTACTTGTCAGGACAAGGATTTGTCACAATGAACGAAAATGACAGGAAGCTTGCTCGGTTAAGAGAGGCATTAGAGGCAAGGGGCGATGGAAAATGTTATTTCCTTTGCTATGATTGCATAGGCTTGCAAAATATAAGACTTTAAATAACAACAGCCCAAAAACATTGTAGGGAGAAGGGGCATGCCGAAAGGGGTTATGAATATCATCCCTTGGTAAGAGGATTCAATATTTAATGTATTCTCGGTAATAATCAGTATGTCATGAATTTTAGTAATATTTCTTATCGGGGTTTTTATACACTACTACATATTGAAAAATTTGTGACGACCACTTGCGACGAAAGTACTCTTTCGTTGCAACATGCTTGAGAAAAAGTTTTTTTTCCTAAATCTACCCCATGTTTGTCGCAATTTCGACACCTACAGTTTGACTGAAATGTAATGGTCAATGTTCGTCTCATAAGCGACGACCTTAGATTTGTCGTCGCATAAGCGACGATAGTCGACCATAATAATTTAGTCAAACTTTATCGTTGAAAATGACCTGAAATAAATAGTTGTAATATATATATATATATATATATATATATATATATTTAGGTCACTATCGTCGCAATTGCGACGATCGTGACCTAAAATTGGCCTATAAATATTTGACGATTTGAAGATGTTGCGACAATCTTTCTATAACAACGACTGTTCCAAAAGGGTATTTTTGTGGGGAAAAATGTCGCAAAATGTTGTTAGAGGTGGGGGAAAAAGTAAAGCGGGTGAAAAGGGTGATGGTAGATTTTATGGCCCTTGTAAAAAATGTTTCCTCAGACGTCCCATAAGAATTTTAATAGCAACAGCTACAAAACATTGTAGGAAATATGGTCACATTGATGGCGGATCGAATGAATATCATACCATGGTAATTAGCTATATATTTATTATCTTTTTTTATTTTGTCAATTATATATATATATATATATATATATATATATATATATATATATATATATATATATTGT
>ML816531.1:122522-141995 GCA_009831015.1 Picea engelmannii
TAAGCATGTGTGGTGCAATTTAGGGTTATAACAGATGCCCCCTAATGTGTGAGGTCAGAAGAGCATCTGATGGACGAAATACATTACCAATCTTTTACCAATCTGTACTGATATGTTGAATGAGGGAGCCCAAGAATCAGGAACCAGGAGGTGCCATCTGCAAAATACCAAATGTCTCACCGAGGCGGGCATACCCATGCTCAAGATAAAATAGAACCATGGCTACCAATCAAATACATTGTAGATCCATGTCAAATAACTATAAAGAGTAGCCGCGAATAATACACAGTGAAGTTACATCTCGAAATCAGAAAGATATACATATAAAGTATCCATCTCCCAGAAGCTGATTCGGCCTGATGGCTGTACTTCAGAGCTCGAGCAACAACTTCAAAATCTTCTAAAACTCGGGTAGGAGTGTAATATGAGTGTACGATTGCACTACCCCGAGGTCTTCGACGGCTTGTCGGTTATGGACTTGATAATATTGATAATCGGACTGAAGGCTTCAGTGATTTCGAATAAAGACTTGATTGGACATTCAGGATGGCTGGGTATGCGGACAAGAGACATATTGCAGAGGGGCCGACTTAGGCTCAGTGACAAACTTCCCTTGGATAATAGCACGACAAGTGATAAGACTCAGGCAGCATATCTGTTAATCATAAGTCTACGAAGCAGGAGGCAACGCAAACTCTCCATATGTTTGGAAGAGTAACCAAACGGTGGAGGACACAACTCTATATAGCGAGAAAAAGCTTCCTAAGGTCGTACTACATCCCATAGTCTAATGATCAAACGGACAAATGTGCTTTATCCAAGGGCGACTCATTATGCTGCCAATAAAGAAAATACTTTTCACATCCTCTTTTTGGGGTATATTTGATTTTTTTTGTTATTTTTTATGATTGTGAAAAAGAATAAAGGAGTATTACGTTACAATGGAGGAACGATTACTGCAAACATACAAGCTCGAGGCACAAGGACAAGATCTGGTAAAATGATACTCAGGAAAAATCCTCCAGTGGCCAAAGGTGTTAACACCCAGAAGCAAACTGTTACAAGGCTGATGGGTAAGGTATGCAAAAGCGGTTGATAAAACACACAATGGTAATGTCCTTTGATGTAAGTTTAACGAGCCCAGAGAAGGTAAGCTTGATGGTTTTTCATATTTAGAGAGTCTGAAAAAACGTAAAAGGAGACTCCATTGGGGTACCTTTTTCGACAATAGTCTAGTCGGTTCAAAAAAGGGATAAACTAGCACCGATTAGACGTCAATTCAAAACCATTTTAATGAGTGTGACAAGGACAAGATCACTCGTCTATTTTTTCACTTTTAAGGAGTCTGAAAAAAGCTTAACTATGGACTCTGTCGGGAATGTTCTTCTGGACCATTTTAACGAGTGTGAAAGAATAAGGTCACTCGGCGATCTTTTCAATTTTAGGGAGTCTAAAAAGAGCTTAACTATGGACTCCGTGGGGGTTTCTTTTTCGTAAAGTTAGTCCCTCAGGCCCGAAAAAGGAATAAAATTATACCTGAGGATACTCGTCTAAAAAATGGGGATTCAATAGAGTATTCCTTTGTTCGTACAGTTGACCGTCCGGACCGAAAAAGGGGTAAACTACCACCAGACAGACGTGACTTCAAATTTGAGTTTAACGAGCGTGAAAGGTCACAAGATCGCTCGGCAATATTTTCATGTTTAAAGGGTCTGAAAAGGGCTTAAAAGAAGACCCATTTAAGGAACATTCTTCTGGACCAATTTAACGAGTGTGAAGAAACAAGGTCACTCGGCAATCTTTTCATTTTTAAGGAGTCTGAAAAGGGCTTAAAGAAGACTCCACAATGGTTACTTTTCTCATTTAATCCGAACGATATCGAAAAGCATAAATGCAGTCTCGCCGGATGTTGCTTTCGAATCTCAAAGTGAGCTTGAAAAACAACAAAGTTAGCTCATGATAGACTCTTTGTGGGTCGATGCTTGGCATCTCCTCAGGGGAGCTGTATGCTCCAACGAAAACATTGTCTATGACGCCAGGGGTTCTGGAGATATTGATAGGTATCATTTCAGCAATGGTTGCCATATCACCCTCAACATATATCTTGTGTGTAGCTAAGGGATTAGTATGAAAAGACCTATCTCCAGTCATAGTCACGGTGAATTCTCCTGCTTTGATGCGGCTTAACTTTGGGAGGAAATACGATATGTGAAGAAGATCTTCCGAAGGTTTGTTCGGACTAGTCATTGCTTCGATTAATGATTCGTCAGAAGGCAAGACTAAGTCTAACGAATCGATGTTGGCGAGAGAACCTTGAGCCCAGATAGGCTCTAGAGGTGGATCCAACTCCTGTGCGGGAGTCGGATCAGGGTTAGTTGAAGCTTGTTGGACTAAAGAGTACGCTACTTCAGCGGCCGACAAGGGCATGGACATGCCGGAGTGCCCCGTCTCATCCATCGTGGCTGATGGGGAAGGAAGAATCCACAGATCCTCAAAGTAAGTTGTGTGGAACGAGGAAACTTGAAAAATCTTAGCCTTGTGGTGATTAGATATAAACTTGACATCATCATGAGGAGGTGGGTAATCGAAGGTACCCATCAAGGATGGGCACAAACCAACTCCTACGTTAACGACATCGGGTTGAGGATTATCTATCATGGGAACCGTGGATGCCCCTAAAGCTGGGTCGGGTCTAGAGAAGGAAAATTGATAGATGGTCACTATCCGACCTTCGTGTGGGAACAACAAGACTCGAAAAACTATAGCAACCACAGCTTGCATAGCATAATTCCAACTCCGACCTAACAAGAGGTTATAGTCGAGGGGAGCATCGACTACCTCTACTTCGACACACACTGTCTTCCCTCCTAACTGCACAGGGAAAGAAGGGATGATACCATGTGGTCGGAAAGAACGACCGTCGAACGCAGTGAGGAGAGTAGGTGATGGAGACAAAGTGGGTTGGTCAATGGCCTTCCAACATGCTAACAACATAACGCATGTTGAGGCGCCCTCATCGACCACTGTGCGAAATATATTCCATGTAAAAAATTTCATGGGATGAGCCACTACTATCTGAAACGCGACGTGATAAGGTAGACGAGGTTTTAAATCGGTCGTATCTAACATGATGGTACCCGGGTTACAAGTCTCAGTAGAGCCTAAAGAAGTCAACAAGGCTTTTCTCCGAGCAGGGCAGCTTTGGAGGACCTCCAAAGCGGACATCACACAAGGGGTTTGTGATAAATCTTCCACCACAGAGTAATTCTGGGCGGCCCTTGCGTTTGGGTTGTGAGAAGCTTTCTTAAATGAACCCTTTGGAATGCATGTCATTGTTTCACCCAACGTCTTCTCGATCTGTAGAGGAAGAGATGGGATCTCAGCTTCTTTACCCTTCTCAGAGGTGCTTAGTTTACTATAGTCGTGCGCTCTAGTCGTTATGAAAGCATCACCCCTAACCATATATACGTTCACGGATGAGGAATTTTTTGGAGGAGGGCATGTTTCTTGGCTACCCCCTTCGGCACTTGTAGAGGCTTGAGTTAAATTTTGCCCATGCTAGAAGGGATTAGTCAACACGGCTTGTTGTTGTTGTGTGACAAACTTTTGGGCCTCTGCAAGTCGAGGACAAAAATGGGTCGGGTGGTCTTCCGCACACAAGTTGCACAGATACCTCGCCTTCCGTTTTTCCGTGGTGCCCTCGCCAGCGGTATCAATGGGTTTTTTCTCCCCCTTACCCTTCTTTTGTTGTTTTTTCTTCCCTTCAAGCTGCTGCATGGCCTTTGGGTTAGTCGTCTGCACGGAGTGTACTTCCGATGTTTGGGTAGGAGGAGCAGCCAAATTAGTAGTCTGGCTGGACGCTAAGTGTTGTATAGATATCTGTTGCAATTGCTTTGTCAATTGCTCAGTGGGCTTGGTTTGTGCTGAGCCAACAATACCATCGACATGTGGTCCAGCTCTCTGTCTAGTTTTATCCAGTATCGATCGTGGTGCATCCGGCAGGATATTGTATAATAAACCAGACTGAGAATAGATAAGCTCAAACTGTTGAACCCTCATGATGGCATCTTCTTCAGAGAAAAATCCTGAAGTCGCGACATCTTTGGATAATTGTGGGACTAAAGACTTAAGGAACCACTGAAGCAGGAATGCTGGTGGGACTGGTACTTTGATTAAACTCTTCTCGCATCTCCACTCTCGGATATGATCAGAGATATGGTCTATTGTTGTCTGTTCGAAATTGGAAAGCAGCTCTCTGCCGGCGTCGTATCTCACAGGTAACTGGAAATGGTTAAGAAAGGCCATCACCAGTTCACCAAAAGAAGAGTATCGTGAGCGATCAATCTCGATGTACCATTTTGCGGCACTCCCGATAAGAGTGCGTTGAAACAATCGCAACTGGATGGAGTCATCTTTCAATGAGTTAGATGAGCACCAAAGATGGAAGGTAGTCATGTGATCGCCTGGATCTTCGTTATGCTTGGCCTCGAACTTTGGAATGTCTGAAGGCAACTTCGTTGGCATAGGAGGCCAACGTGGATCGTGACAAATAGGATCATTGAAAAACCTTGTCAAATGTGGCAAGTGTAACGTCGCCAGGAATGGTAGTTTGGGTTGTTGTTGATAGCCTGGGAAAAAGGGTCCTGGAGTTTGACTGGCACCAGGTTGCAAGGAAAAGTTTGGTTGCTGGCCCGGATTCTGGTAGAAACCATGGCCTTGACCAGCGTAAGGATTTTGCATCTGTGGAGACATCATTGGTTGATTCCCCATAAAGGACATAGGATGTTGGGTATTCATCGTGTTTGACGGACTTTGGGAAGGATTACCCCATGCCAGTCCTGACGGGAGAAGCATAGAAGTCTGTCCAGGGTTCCATTGACTGTGGAAATAATTACCCCAGAACGACATTCCAGAGGAGGGAACAGATCCTTGTCCTGAGTTCCAAAGTCCTGCTATATGTGCCCCCAGCGCAGGAATAGTACCCTGCACCGAAGTAGACTGTCCAAAAATGGGAGTGCTCCCAAAAGGGAAAGCTGTGGATGCGAAAGTGTTGTTACCAAACGTCCTGTTCCAAACAAACGGTGACGAACCTATCGGCATAGTGTGCGCAGGTGTTCCTTGACTCTCGGCTCCAGATGAACTCGTGTGTGCAGGCTGCTCGGCGGACTGCTGATGCAGACCACCAAGCGAAGGGGACGAAGGAGAGATATGACCTGCAGCGTAAGGAAAAGCATTAAAAGGAACAGGAATGCCCCCAAGTTGACCTTGCAGAGGAGTGTTAGAGCTCCCTGCCCCCAGACCCAAAGTCTGTAAAGTGGAATGAGTGAGTGAGTGCAGGACTTGTGCCCGAACTAGGCATATCGTATGAGAATGGAGAGCCTGTTGCACTAGGTGTGAAGAGAGTTGTGGCCGCCGCGATAGATGGGGTCGGTCCACTGTGCGATGTAGTTGCGGCTGAGACCATAGTGGCCCGGACCACCGACAAAGGCAAGTTAGGATATGCTTCTCCTGTGGTAGCAACGGTGGTGGGAATGGAAGAATTCCCAGAGGAAGTAACAACGTTTATTTCCATAGCTGTGTGAGGCACTGACAGGCGTTCGTAAAATTGGATTGGTACACTGACCGAGGGCCAAGTATCAGTGGTTGGGGTTTCAACCGAACCAATATTGGTGGTTGATTCCTCCAGGAGTTGTTCAGGCACAATGGTTTGTAACCTGGTTGCTTCGAAAGACCCTTGTTGGTCTAGCTTCCGCCTTAATGGTGGCAGGGGTGGCTCCAGTATAACCGACGGCAGGCCCAAAAGCCTTCGTGACCAGCGGAGCTCAGGATCCTCCACTGTGTGAGAAGATCCAAGAAATGCTAAGGTATTCTACATGTTCAAACAGTAACACACACTAAAAAAGAAGCCCCTAAGAGATAAGACAAGCAATCACTAACTATTTTGAAGAACAGTTACAACAACCAACACTAGAGCAACTTACCAGTGCAAGTGAAAATCGAAAACGGAAGCACCCTTCGGGTATACTCTACAAAGCGTGGCCCGATGTCTGTCCTAGGTACCGCGGTATACCCCTGCAGTCACCTGTGTGTGTCCCTAAAAAAGATTGGCAACTAGTTTGCCAGCACGCGAACAGTCACCAGGCGGGTACAGTTGATAGTCGGGTAGACCACAATGAGCAGGGTATCAAGCCTGAAACCTGTCAAGGGTATCGAGAGAAAATGGTCCGGAAGACAATTGAGGACCTCGAACGGATTCGAGACCCACGAAGCCCCGTGGCAAATGCAAACGACGGAATCCCAAAACAAGCCCTCGATATGTGTTCTCCACTACAATTGGTCTGGCTTTGGAGGGGTTATCTCCGCTACCTTTCCTCACGCGACCTCGTGTTTATCCCCTGTGTTAGAGGGGGGTCCCGGATAACTTCCACGAAACTGGACTTCTACACTCCCTATCACAGACTCCAATGTTTGGTTTTGAGTGGCCTTGGAGAGTTTCCTCTCCAACCTAATCCAAGGCCCTAGTCTTGAACTAGTGTATGAACCCTACAAACAAAAAGTCTAATAGATTTTAAATTAGTGTTTCTTTTAAAGGATTTTTTACGTCACAGGTTATGAAGGTGAAACTGATGATGTGTAAAGACTCAAAGCAAAAACGAATGAAAAAAGTTGGAAACAAAAGACTTTTACTAAATGCAAAAATCAACAACTTTTCACACAAGAAAGACTTCTTTTTCTTTTCAATTTTTCTAAGATTTCATGCAGCAAACATAAAGGAATTTCGCTCAACTACGAGCTACTTATGCTCTAAATGTACTGCAAAAACTTATGAACAAAAGACTTCTCCCTAGCTATTGATGCAGAAACACAATCTTCAAACAAAGAAGAAAATGAAAAGATTTTTTTTTCTCTCTTTTTTTTTATTTACGTGTTAATCAAGCAACAAAGGGAAAATACCGACAAGCACAAAACCAAGAAAAAACAAAATTCTGGCTTAAAGCGCAGATCGCAAAGAATCAGAGCAAAAACACACAATGGCAATCAAGAAAGCATAGACTCTTACGCTTGTCTAAAAACCATAAAACATTTTTTTCTTTTTTATCTTTTTTATCTTTTCTATCAACTATCAACTAAGAAAAAACAAGCTAAGGGTAAGAGGCCCTAACCTACTGACTGTTCAACCCTGGGCTCAAACACTTGAGAGGAACACTTCTCACCACAGGAGGGGATGATTGCCCCACCCTGATTGAAAATCAACCTATCAAGCACGCCTCTATCACTGAAATAACACTCGTGCAAACACATGCTGAGCTACAACAGAGCGCGTGTACACGTGGGATGACCTTGTACAGGTCGCGTGTATGTATAAACTCTAAGAAAAAAATAAACACAGGCAGCCCAGACCAGGAAGAGGCCTCTGGTATTGATAACTAGGGTCTCTTAAAGGCTTGGATGCTTATTCTTAATAGAAAAGAAAAATAATTGCAAAGAATAACAAAACGCAATAAAGCAAACTGAGACAAGACTGTGAACCAGCAAGACTCAGACATGATCCAAAAAGCCCCCTAAGAATGTATAATTATGACAGGGAAGAGGAGGACTGCCTCTCAAGCTCTCTGACTCCTACACGCTACTGAAACCTCTACAGCAAGAGTTCACACGCGGGGTATAGAAGGTTAGGGTGCGGGCACACGCATGCAAGCCTTCTGCAGGCCACGTGTACCTCTGTGTGTCCCAAAAATTGTTGTCAAGCAACAGTCAAGGAAAACTGGTATAAATAACCAGGCTCCCTGCTAGCTCAGGCCTTACAGAAAAAGACAGGCAAAGAAACAGAAAATCTAATCTCTTAAACTACCCACAAACTCAACTAAATCCGGAAACTCTAAAGAGTATCATCCCCAGTATGGTCGCCAATTCTGTTGTTGGGAAATAATACCCTACGGACTAGCAAACTAGGGTCAGACTTGCATGCAGATTTTGACCGTAAAGAAATGACCTTTTAACCTACCACCCAAAACTTAAACCCGTCTTTCACGATACATGCATGGAAAGGAACTACTAACCTTTTTACTGATGTTTGGTGTAGATCCTTCATTGCGCTCTTGACCGCTTGCTTGCGCTACTCCTTCCAAAGTTAACCTGCAATCAAGACAAAACACTACGCATGCATGCTACTTTTCTACTTGAGGGTTAGAAATTAAGCATAAATTACACAAACCAAATATAACTCATGCATTGGGACGGGAAAAGTATTCTTTTATTATTTTCAAAATGAATCAACTTACAATCAAAGTCGAGACCGGCCACCGCTCCTTGATCCTGATCCTGGGCTCCTCCTCTTCTTTTGTCCTCCAACTGCTTTGCGTTAATTCTCCTTAGGCTTGAGGAAAGGCTAAAGGGTTGGGACAAATGGATTYGGCAAATGGGCAGAGTTTCTTCGCTATAATTTTCCTCCTCCAAATAGTACCCCTACCCCTTCTTTTATAGGCTAGAAGGAGCTAGGGTTTTGGACGAACTCTCGGCCATGCATGGCCAGGAGTTTCAGTTAACTGACCCATAGCTTTTTGTCCCATCGGAAACTTTCCTATTTTTGTGTTTTTTTAGGTAAACGCGAGTTGTAGTAGGCCTGCCAGCGTTCACACGCGTGCAGTAATGGGTTAGGGCACGTGTACCTTTACCCAAGAGGATTTTCAAAGAGGTTGGTCAACAGATGTTTTGGCAATGAAGGGATATGAGTTGGCCTGATGCCAGGTAAGCATGTGTGGTGCAATTTAGGGTTATAACATCCACCTTGCAGCTCCTGTAGATCCTACAGTTCTCATTATTTCGGGAATCTCCCTTAGAGAATTCCGACCGTCCAAATTTCCTCTTCAAAGATCTATGGTTCTAAATTGATCCTGTGACTCTCTTCTGGAACCTATCCTCTACACGATGGCTAAAGTTCCCTTCTGCTCCTCAAACACCTTGAAGACGATAACTCTCCTTAGCTTTCTTTCGCCAACTTAAATCTCCTATGAGATTTATGCATGCAGTCCTTGCGGCACTTCTTCAAATGCGTCTAAGTATTTGAGTTCCTTTGACTCTGTGCAACTCTTTGCGACAACAATATCTCAATCCTCTCCTTGGTTGATAAGTTATGAACTTCCAACCAGCTGGCGCACACCTTACATGGCTTCTGTGCCTGACTTGCACTTCTACGGGAAATGAGAACAACGGTATCCCTCCTGAGCTTTCAGAGGTGAACTCTAAACCCGTCAACGCACTTCTTGTGGATGCTTCACTGCACTCCTTGCAGGAACTTTTACTCAAGAAGAGAAACAATTGAAACTCATTTCCTTACTCTCTTAAACTTCAAACACTTAACATGAAATCATACATACATAGCATAAAATCAAATGTACAACAGAAAGAGTAAAACAACCATAAGCATAACATTCAGCATGTATACACAGAAAACATCAGAACCCCGTGAATCTGAATCAAAGCTTCATATATATTAATTTTAGAACTTATGTACATGGGTTCTTCTACACAGCTCTCTGCTACATCTCTTCTCTATGCTCTATGATATCTTTGATAATGTTACAATGATACAATATTAGGGTGTCTATAGTCGGTTTTCCCTCTAGCTCCTAAAACTGTCTAATCTAGAATTTAAATCTACCTACTTTCATTAACTAAGAATAAATGCCTCTACACCTTACAGATGAGAGCGAATCACTCAAGATTTATTTACAATATGGAAGTACACCCTTCTTAACTATTACATTAAAGTCTGCACATCCAAACTTTCAAAATATTTCAAACAATTTTAACATGCGCCAAAAAATGCGATGGCGTTTGTCCCACACTCGCTCGTTGTTGGTGATGCTCATGCATCACAATGTAACTCATGCAACAATGCAACTATATGCAACTTATGTTGCCTTGCAACTATATGCAACTATATGACGGATAGGTGTGGCAATTTCAACTTTATGCAACTATATGCAACTATCTTGGTACTATATTGCAACTTATGCAACTATATGCAACTTATGCAACTATATTGCAACAATTTCATATGCAACTATATACAACTATGAAACTATGCAACATGCAACTTATGCAACTTCAACAACTTTATGGAACTTATGCAACTTTATGCAATTTTACGCAACTTATTCAACAATGCAACTTATGCAACTATATGCAACTATATGCAACTATATGACGGATAGGTGTGGAAATTTCAACTTTATGCAACTAAATGCAACTATGTTGGTACTATATTGCAACTTATGCAACTATATGCAACTTATGCAACTATATTGCAACTTATGCAACTATATGCAACTAAGAAGATTTAAATAAGACCTAAAAACCTTATGTTCTTTCCCTAACCATGGACAAGACCTAAGTTCCAAAACGTACCTTATGAAACTTATGCAACTATATGCAACTTATGCAACTATATTGCAACTATATTGCAACAATATGCAAAGCTCCTTGAACAAGGTGATTAGAGAGGATATCCACAAACAATACAACTATATGCAACTTATGCAACTATATGCAAATCTCCTTGAACAAGGTGATTAGAGAGGATATCCACAAACAATACATCTAGGTCAATTGAACACCCCCTAAGGGATTCGACCCTAAGATGGCCTTCTACTTCAAGCACTTCATACAGCTGAAGTATGAACTTATAGTCAAACTTGCCTTACTCAAAGACATTGGATGCATATCCTTAGGATTTCTCTTGGCAAGTTTAGGGTTTTCTCTCACCAACTCCCAATTGGGTAAATCATCACATTCCTCGTTAGAGAGGATTTGTCAATTGTGTCAATTGCAAGATATTGAGTCGGATGCAAGAGCAACTCATCTTTAGATGTCCCATTTATTATAATATTAGACAGAGGTTACATTGGCTCTACCAGGAGTACCGGACTTGGGTCGCTCCCTCAATACTTTTCTCCTCTATCCATATCAAAGATGCATAGCTCTTCTTATATGGGAGGTGTTAGAACACAAGACATGGATCCTATAAGGATTCTCGAGATAGATCTCGTTAGACATTTAATCATTATTCCACATCATATCCACTAGTCCTTCCAAGTTCATCCATATTGATGTTGCATTTCCATGTGGTGGAATTTAATTGGACCTTGTGTTTAATGAGCCAACCATGTTTAAGGATTCCCGAGACAGATCTCATTAGACATTTAATCATTAGTCCACATCATATCCAACTATCATAGACTTGTACCTTTGTGGACTTGATGCATCTTACCATGGAGAAACATGAGAGTGGATGTGGTTGTATTCCTCATGCAGGCAAAAATCTAATGCAATATGCTTCTAGCAAGTGTCAAGTGTCTAACAAACTTAAGACATGGAACCCTAGGCTGACACAGACCCCTCCCCAAATCCGTAGGTCAGGATCCACACAGGATCTTCTGATTTCGGCCCAAGAGCTCGACTGGCTCTCCTATTTCCCTTTCGGGAAATCAACCCACAACAACACCTTGAGGAATTTTCCTCTTTTACTTCGGGATACTGGACTTTACGAATTCACGAATCCTGTGGTCAAGCACCTTACCTCTCTGACCTCCGAAACCCGAAATAATTAAACACTTGACCCTTCCTGATGTCAATTTCTGCTTTTTGGTTTTAACAAATTCGAGAGTTGCAATGTCGTGCAACTCTACTCCTCGACTCCCAAAATCCTGAAACCCGAATTACCGAAATCCTAAAATCCCCCTTTTAAGGAGATCAACGGCTGTGAACTCTCCCTTGATCCAATGGTCAACGCTATTTCATGTACCGGCAGTTCGATATGCCAAAGCTCAAACTTTTTATCCTCTCCACCTTTCGGTCTCCAAGATCCCGAAATTTCGAAATGGTACTTCACCTCATTGTTTCACAAACTCAACGGGAAGTCTCATGTCCTTCCACATGTCGCCTCCTCTTTGTTTTGGGTTCTCTCACCTACTGTGTCCCGATCTCTCTCCCTCAAGACTTCTGAAACTCCGAACTCCGAAGTTCTGAAAAACTAGCTTTCCCACACAAAAACCTCCTTTTCACGTTTTCGGGGATTTGATCAGCCAAGGATTTTTGGCTTACACTTCGGGCTTTCGAACCCCAAAATGTCGAAATGGTTGACGACCTGAACAGATAAAAATCTACGGCCCATGTTGACCCTGCCTTTTGAAGGGCGGATCTATCAAACGCTTAACTCCCCTGCAACTTCCTTGGATCCTATGGTCCTCGCTATTTTGGGGATTCTCCTCGGAGAATTTCGACCATCCAATACCATCCAATCTCTTCCTCAAAGAACCTCTACTCTGGGTCACCTCAGCAATCCTCTTCACTTTAACTTAGAATCTACACGATGACCAAAAACTCCTCTTCTGCTCTTCAACACCTTGAAGGCGTGAACTCTCCTGAGCTTTCTTTCACAACTCAATCTCCTATGAGATTTCTGCACGCACTCCTTGTGGCACTCTTCAAATACGTTCAAGTATTTGAATCCTTTGACTCTGTGCAACTCCTTGCAACAGTAGTCTTCAACCTTCTCCTAGGTTGGTGAGTTATGAACTTCCAACCAGACTGTGCACACCTTGCACGGCTTCTGTACCTGACTTTCACTTCTATGGAAAATGATAACAACTGTATCCTTCCTAAGCTTTCAAACATGAAATCTGAACCCGTCAATGCACTCCTTGTGGACGCTCCACTGCACTCCTTGCAGGAACTTTTACTCAAGAAGAGAAACAATTGAAACTCATTTCCTTACTCTCTTAGACTTCAAATACTTAACATGAAATCATACATACATAGCATAAAAGCAAATGTACAACAGAAAGAGTAAAACAACCATAAGCATAACATTCTGCATGTATACACAAAAAGTATTTGAACACCATGAGTCTAAATCAAAGCTTCATATATTAATCTCAGAACTTCTGTACATGGGTTCTTCTACACAGCTCTCTACTTCTTCTCCTCTATGATCTATCCTCAATTGATAATGTTAATGTTACAAATGATACAAGATGAGGGTGTCTATAGTCGATTTTCCCTCCTACGCTCTAAACTATCTAATCTGCATTTAAATCTACCTACTTACATTAACTGCCTATAAATGCCTCTACACCTACTACAGATGAGAGCAATTGCTCAAGATCTTCTTACAATATCTAAGTGTGCTTCCTCTTAACTATTACATTAATGTTTCGCATCCAAACTTTCAAAACAATTCAATCATTTTCAACATGTGCCAAAAATGAAATGGCATTTGTCCCACGCTCGCTTGCTGCTAGTGATGCTCCTGCATCATACTCCCTCGCTTGAAAATTTTCATGAACTCATGTTCATGAGCTCTTGCACAGTCTACCTGTGCTTTTGAATGTCTGCTTCATTCTCCCAGCTAGCATCTTCAACTGGATGTCCCTTGCATTTGACCAAGTATTCGAAATACTCTTTTCTCCTGGTCCTCTTGCTGACTCTCTTATCAAGTATATTCTCCATCTGTGGCTTTCCAGCTACAGGCATTTGTTTAGCCCACTGAACCTTTTTTTGTTCACTGTCTTCTCCTGCTTCTTCGGCTCTGTAAGGGTACAAATCTGAGATGTTGAATATCGGTTAAATTCGTATCCCATCGGGTAATTCGATCTCATATGCATTTGCCCCAAATTTCCTTAAGACCTTGCATGGTCCAATCTTCTTCATTTTCAGTTTTTTATATGTTCCCCTTGGGAACCTCTCCTTCCTCAGATGTGCAAGAATCAAATCACCAACTTCAAATTGAATTTCTCTCATGTGTTGATCTGCTCTGTGCTTATACTCTTGGCTTGAATTCTACAATCGCCCCTTCACTTGGCTGTGAAGTTCTGTCATTGCTTCTGTGAAATCTTTTGCACTAGCATTTCTAGTTTCATTTTGTTCTGAATCTTTCAATTCAGAAACTCCCCTGGGTTGCATTCCATAAACAACCTAAAATGGACTCTGCCCCGTGCTTCTATTGATTGAATCATTGTAAGCAAATTCCACCTGTGGTAGAATGTGATCCCACTGACTGTGGTGTTCAGTCACTAGTCTCTTTAGTAAATCTCCCATGCTTCTGTTCACAACTTCGGTTTGCCCATCCATCTAAGGATGATAAGCTGAGCTAAAAGACAACTTTGTCCCCAAATTCTTCCATAAAGTCCTCCAGAAATGTCCCACGAACTTGGTGTCTCGATCTGAAACTATGTTCCTTGGTAAGCCGTGAAGTCTGACAACTTCTTTGAAAAACAGGTTCGCGATATGAGTCGCGTCACTGGTTTTCTGCCATGGTATGAAATGTGCCATTTTCGAAAATCTGTCCACTACCACAAAGATTGAATCAAACCCTCTTTGTGTTCTTGGCAATCCCAACACAAAATCCATGCTCACTGCATCCCACGGCCTCTCTAGTATGGGTAACGACTGATATAACCCTGTGTTCTGTTTTCTTCCCTTTGTGTGCTGACAAATTCTACATTTGTCCACAAATCTTTTGACATCTGCTCTCATTCCTGGCCAAAAATATGAGCCATTTAATTTTGAGAACGTTTTATCATGACCGAAATGTCTGGCCAATCCTCCATTGTGTTTTTCCTTCAACAGATTCTCCCTCATGGAGCATTTTGGAATACACAGTTGATTGCCTCTGAATAATAATCCATCCTGGATCATATATCCAGTCCATTGACTTTTGTCCCTGAGAATTGGATTCTCAGATGCTTCATACGCCTCTTTGAAATCTGGATCATCTTTGTACATGTCCTTGAGGTTATCAAAACCCAATGTTTTGACTCTAAATTCTTGCATCAGCAAACATTTCCTGTTCAAAGCATCAGCAACGTTTTTAGCGGTTCCATAAATATGTTTAATTACAAAAGTAAAATTCTGCATATATTCAACCCATTTAACATGTCTTTGGTTCAGCTTCTCCTGTTGAGTTACAAATTGCAATGCATGATTGTCACTGTACAAAACGAACTCTTTAGGAACCAAGTAGTGCCTCCACTTCTTCAGTGCTTGTATGACCACATAAAATTCTTTGTCATACGTGGAGTACTTAACCTTCGCTTCATTCAGTTTCTCACTGAAGTATGCGACTGGCCTGTCATCTTGGCTCAAAACCGCTCCAATTGCAAATCCACTAGCGTCACACCTGACCTGAAACGTCTTACTGAAATCTCGAAACACCAAAATTGGATGTTTAGTAATCTTTTCCTTTAATAAATTGAATCTTTTCTCTGCTTCTTTTGTCCAGTGAAAATATCTATGTCTTTTCTTCACTGTGTCCATCATCGGTGCACTAATTCCACTGAAATTCCTGATGAATTTTCTGTAGAAACTAGCCAATCCATGAAAACTTCGAACTTCAAAGATACTCTTTAGCGATGGCCAATTCTTAATCACATCCACTTTATCTGGATCCATCTTCAACTTATCTGCAGAAATAAAAAAACCCCAAATAAATGAGCTCTGTCTTCATGAATGATGATTTTTTCATATTTATCAACAACTTCTCTTGTTGTAGCCTCTTCATCACTATAGCCAAATGCTTAAAGTGCTATGTTTCTGTTCTACTAAAAATCAGTATGTCATCAAGATATACAATGACGAACTTTCCAATGAACTCCTTCAGGACTTCATTCATCAACCTCATGAAAATACTGGGCGCATTTGTTAAGCCAAATGGCATAAAAAGCCATTCATACAGCCCTTCATTTGTCGTGAATGTTGTCTTCCATTCATCACCTTCTCTCATTCGGATTTGATGATATCCACTTTTCAAATCAATCTTTGAAAAAAAATTCAATCCACTCAAGCAATCCATCAAATCATCCATCCTTGGCAATGGAAATCTATACCTGATGGTAATATTGTTAATTTCTCTTGAGTCTGTACACATCCTCCAGCCTCCATCTTTCTTTGGACTAAGCACCGTTGGAACAATGCATGGACTCAAGCTTTCTCTAACCAATCCTTTGTCCATTAATTCATGGACTTGTCTTTTGACTTCATTATTCTCCTGTGACGTCAATCTGTAAGCATCCTTGTTTGGTAAACTAGCTCCAGGTATAAGATCGATATGATGACTTATACTTCTGATAGGTGGCAACGAACTAGGTAGTTCGTCCACTACTATATCAGCAAATTCTTCCAGTAGCTATTGGATTTCCTTTGGTAAATCATCCACTCTTGTGCTGGTCAAAACAATTCTAGGTTTCCTGACCACAATGAATTGTGGATCTTCCTTCTTCTTAACCTCCTTAAGAAGTTCCTTCCCACTCATGAGAAGTACAGTGTTTCTTACTTCTAGTTTCACTTCTTTATCCTTAATCGGCAACATGTGAGTTCTCCCATTCTTCTCTAGGGTGTCTGTGTTCTTTCTCCCATCATGAATCACATTCCTATCATATTGCCACGGTCTACCCAGCAATAGATGACAAACATCCATGGGAATGACATCACATAGTATTTCATCCTTATATCCTCCTATTTTGATTTCAACTAAACATTGTTTAGTGACATTTAACTATTGTCCTTTTTGTAGCCATGAAACTTTGTATGGGTTTGGATGTTCAATAGTCTCCAGCTCCAGCTTTTCTACCATCTCTGTAGAAACGAGATTGTCTGTGCTACCACTGTCCATGATGACCCTGCATGCCCTATCTTTGGTCTTGCAAGCAGTCCGAAAAAGTCTGTTCCTTTGGACTGGAATTTCCACCTCCTTTTCTGGCGTTACAAGAACTTTTCTCATCATCAATGATCTTTCTCCTTCAACATCTTCTACCTCAACATTCCATATATGTGCTTCGGCAATGTGAGTTTCACCTCCTTATTTATTCTTATCTGGACATTCATAAGACTTATGCTCATTCTTTCCACACGTGAATCATTTTATTACTCCACCTCTGCCTCTTCCTCTTCCTCTAGCGCGAGGAAAAGTGTTATTATCAGCATACTATCCTCTCTATGAGCTTCCACCTCTCTCAGTCTAAGGTTGAGGTTTCTTCCATTCCTCTTTAGTTTTATGATTCCTATCCTGGTGTTGTTGGGAAAAACACCCTACGGACTAGCAAATTAGGGTCAGACTTTGCATGCAGATTTGACCGAATAGAAACTACTTTTTTACCTACATCCCAAGATTTAAATCCCTTTTTCTCAGTAAATGCATGGAAAATGACCACCTACCTTATTACCGGCATTCAATTTAGATCCTTCATTGTGCTTGATTACTTGTTTGCGTTGCTCCTTCCAAAGATGACCTGCACTCAAGACAAACAACAACTATGCATGCATGCTACTTCTATACTCAAGGGTTAGAAATCAAACATAAACTAATCAAATCATAGACAGCTCATGAATTGGGATGGGAAAAGCATTCTTTTTATTACGTAAATTGAATCAACTTACAAAAGCTGAGACCAGTCACCGCTCCTTGAACCTGATCATGGGCTCCTCTTCTTCTATCCTTCAACTGCTTTGAGTTAAATCTTCTTTGGCATGAGGAAAGGCTAAAGGGTTGGGACAATGGAATACGTAAATGGGTAGAGTTTTTTCGCTATATTTTTTCCTCTTCCAAATGGTAGCCCTACCCCTTCTTTTATAGGCTAGAAGGAGCTAGGGTTTTGGACGAACCCTCGGCCATGCATGGTCGAGAGTTTCAGTTAACTAACCCATAGCTTTTTGTTTCGTCGACAACTTTCTTTTTTTCATGTTTTGGTAGGTACATGCGGGATTTTGTGAGTCATCCAACATGTACACGTGTGTAGTAATGGGTTAGGGCGCGTGGGCCTTTACACAAGAGGATTTTCAAAGAATTGTTCAGCAGAGTTTTGGCAAAGAAGGGATATGAGTTGGCCTGATGTCAGGTAAGCATGTGTGGTGCAATTTAGGGTTATAATAGATGCCCCCTAATATGTGAGGTCATAAGAGCATCTGATGGCCGAAATACATTACCAAACTTTACTGATGTGCCGAACGATTGAGCCCAAGGATCAGGAACCAGGAGGTGTCGTCTGCAAAATAAAAAATGTCTCACCGAGGCGGGCATACCCATGCTCGGGATAAAATAGAACCATGGATACCAATCAAATACATTGTAGATCCATGTCAAATAAATATAAAGAGTAGCTGTGAATAATACACAGCGGAGCTACATCTCGAAATCAGAAAGATATACATATAGAGTATCCATCTTCCAAAAGTTGATTCGGCCTGATGGCTGGACTTCAGAGCTCGAGCAACAACTTAAAAATCTTCTAAAACTCGGGTAGGAGTGTAATATGAATGTACGACTGCACTACCCAGAGGTCTTCAACGGCTCGTCGATCATGGACTTGATAATCTTGATGATCGGACTGAAGGCTTCGGTGATTTCGAACAAGGACTTGATTGGACATTCAGGATGGTCAGGTATGCAGACAAGAGACATATTGTAGAGGGGCCGACTCAGGCTAAGTGACAAACTTCCCTTGGACAATGGCACGACAAGTGACGAGACTCGGGCAGCATATATGTTAATCATAAGTCTACGAAGTAGGAGGCAATGCAAACTCTCCATATGTTTGGAAGAATAACCAAACGGTGGAGGACACAAATCTATATAGCGAGAAAAGCTTCCTAAGGTCATACTACATCCCATAGTATGATGAACAAACGGACAGATGTGCTTTATCCAAGGGCGACTCATTATGCTACCAATAAAGAAAATACCTTTTCCTTCCTCTTTTTGGGGTATATTTGATTTTTTTGTTCTTTTCGATAATTTTGGAAAAAGAATAAAGGAATATTACGGTACAATGGAGGAATGAGTATTGCAAACATACAAACTCAAGGCACAAGGACAAGACTGATGTTCTGGTAAAATGATACTCGAGGAAAATCCTCTGGCGGCCAAAGGTGTTAAGACGCAGAAGCAAACTGTCACAAGGCTGGTGGATAAGGTATGCAAATGCAGTTGATAGAACACACAATGGTAACGTCCTTCGATGTAAGTTTAACGATCCCAGAGAAGGTAAGCTCGGTGGTTTTTTCATATTTAGAGAGTCTGAAAAAGCATAAAAGGAGACTCCGTTGGGGTACCTTTTTCGAAGATAGTCTAGTTGGTTTGAAAAAGGGATAAACTAGCACCGATTAGATGTCGATTCAAAACTATTTTAACGAGTGTGACAAGGACAAGATCACTCGGCTATTTTTTCACTTTTAAGGAGTCTGAAAAAATCTTAACTATGGACTCTGTTGGGAATGTTCTTCTGGACCAATTTAACGAGTGTGAAAGAATAAGGTCACTCGACGATATTTTCAATTTTAGGGAGTCTGAAAAGAGCTTGGGGGTGGGGGGTGATATTAGAGAAAACATTTATGAGGCATGTTTTATCTAATATCACCCCTCATATGAGGGTGGGGGTGAGGGGTGATATTAGAGAAAACATATATGAGGTATATTTT
>ML816531.1:142530-163792 GCA_009831015.1 Picea engelmannii
TGAGGATGGGGGTGGGGGTGCATGAGGGTGGGGGTGATATTAGAGAAAATATAATATGTTTTCTCTAATATCAACCCCCATCCCCACCCTCATATCAGGGTTGGGGTGGGGGTGATATTATATAAAATATAATATGTTTTCTCGAATCTCACCCCCCACCCCCGCCCTCATGAGGGTATTATGTTTTCTCTAATATCGCCCCCCACCCCCACTCTCACCCTCATATGAGGGTGGGGGTGAGGGGTGATATTAGAGAAAACATAATATGTTTTTTAGGGTAGGAGTGGGGGGTAATATTAGAGAAAACATATTCCTGCCCTCAAATGAGGGTGGGGGTCGGGGGTGATATTAGAGAAAACATATATGAGGTATGTTTTCTCTAATATACCCCCTCATCCCCACCCTCATATGAGGGTGGGGGTGGAGGGTGATATTAGAGAAAACATACCTCTTATATGTTTTCTCTAATATCACCCCTCACCCCCACCCTCATATGAAGGTGGGGGTTGGGGGTGATATTAGAGAAAACATATAATATGAGGGTGGGGGTGGGGAGTGATATTAGAGAAAACATATATGAGGGTGGGGGTGGATATCAGGGTGAGAATGGGAGTGATATTAGAGAAAACATATAATATGAGGGTGGGAGTGATATTAGAGAAAACATATAATACGGTAGTCAACTTATCTGCATGTGCGTTAAACAAAGCCGAGCTGAGCGTTTTAGAGAAAGGACTCGATTTCTCCGTCTCCCCAACTTCCATACCCATCGATAACATCATTTGTTGCGTAGAAGACAGCATACAACACCTCGCCGATGAAGACAAAGAGATAATACGCCAAGACTGTTCGGTGATTCTACGCAAAGAGAAACCCCCAAAAAGCAATTTGAACAAAGAAGAACGCACAACCTTAAAAGACTTAAGAAACGATGAAAATCTAGTTATCCTTAAAGCAGACAAAGGGGGTGCCACCATCCTTATGAACCTTAATGATTATAATAAGAAAATGAATGAACACCTTTCTCAGAGCGGCAGCTACAGAAAACTAAATTGCAACCCTATTAAGAAAATTATAAAACAAGTAAAGAATGCCATCAACAACTCCAGCCTAGACGAAAGAACTAAGAAACGTTTAACCCCAAACAATGAAATCACCCCCAGAATCTACGGTCTACCGAAGATTCACAAAGAAGATATCCCTCTTAGACCCATAGTGAATACCATAGGCTCACCAACCTATGAACTAGCTAAAAACGTTGCCAAGATACTTAGCCCCCTGGTAGGCCACACTGACTCTTTCATTAAAGACTCCAATGACTTCATTAAAATCATTAAAAATGAAAAAATAAGGCCTCAAGACACCCTCATAAGTTTTGACGTAGTCTCCCTTTTTACTAGAATACCTTTCGATGAAGCTATCCAAATTATCAAAGAAGTCACTGACCCAGAAACAGCTAACCTAGCCGAGATCTGCTTACGCTCCACTTTCTTTAGTTATCAAGGAGAGTTCTATGAACAAACCAGCGGCGTAGCAATGGGCTCCCCACTGTCCCCCATTGTTGCCAACCTCTTTATGGAAAATTTTGAAAAGAAATCCCTGGACTCCTTTCCCCTGAAACCTTTAAGATGGAAAATATTTGTTGATGACACCAATGTTCTCTGGCCCCATGGTAAAGAAGAATTACAAAATTTCTTTCAACACCTTAACAACATCTCCGAAGAAATAAAGTTCACAATGGAACTCAAAGAGAAAGATAGCATCCCCTTTCTAGACGTTCTTATCAAGAGGAAAAGCAATGGGGATCTAGGACATGCAGTTTATAGAAAAAAGACCCACACTGAGAACTATCTCCACGCAAACTCCCATCACCATCCCAACCAGAAACTAGGTGTCCTAAAAACCTTAGCCACTAGAGCCATAAGAATCTCCGATGAAGCWAACCTAGAAAAAGAAACAGATCACCTTACCAARACTTTTAARAACATAGGTTAYAAACACAAAGACATTAAGAATGCAATAAACAGAGCCCTAGAAAAAACACAMGATAAGCCCACCATCCCAAAAGACCAGAACCCTAATAGAGGTGCCTGCCTCCCTTACATCCAAGGAGTGACCGATAAGATTGCAAAAATCCTAAGCAAAAAAGAGATTAAGACCTCCTTCAAACCACTCAAAACAATCAAACAAAATATGAGATCCGTAAAAGACAAAATTGACCCTCACAAAAGTAAAGGAATCTACAAAATAGAGTGTTCATGTGGAAAATGTTACATCGGTGAAACGGGTCGCTCCTTCCAGACTAGGATAAAATAACATGGATTTGACATTAAGAATGAACGCATCCGCACCTTTGCCCTAGCCGAACACTCCCTTAAAACAAGACACCATATCCGCCTAGAAGACACCAAGATCCTCGCTAAAGAAAATCACCTCTTTAAATGGCGTGTTAGAGAAGCCATTGAAATCCGTAAACATCCTAGAAACCTGAACAGAGATAGTGGGTTAGAACTAAGCGAAAACTGGCTCCCTCTGATTCACAATAAACAGTAACAATAATTGTTAAAAACTATCTTAAAAATTTTTAAGATTAATTCATTAAAACAAAACAAAAAAAATTCTAAACCCACCTATTTACTCTCGAATATAAAACAATTAAAAAAATAAATAAATAAAATAAAACAATCTCATAATATTAAAAGGCTCAGGAACATAATACCTACATTTTTAAACTTAATTGATCTTAATATGTTTTAAGCATCAAAATTATTAAAAAACTTTTTAAGAAACTAAACCCTAAATAACAATAATAAACAAACCCCTAAATTAACTAAATAATCTACTCTAATACCTAAAAGTAAACCCTACAAATTACCTAGACTCTAGCCAACTAAAATAAAAATTAACAAACATTGAATTAAATAAATTAAGATAATCTCAAAGAAAATTAAAACAAAACCCTAATAAACTAAAATCACACTAAATAAATAATAAAAATAAATAAAAAGAAAATTTTTTACCAAACAACCTAGCCGACACCTAATTTTCTCGCCAAACTCCAGTATTTAAAACCATTTCTTCTCTCATCTAAACTGAGGCTCATTGTCCTGAAGATGGATCCTGATTTGGATCCGAAACGTCGACAGTCTAATGACAAAACTGTGGTCATTCCGATCAATAAAAAAAACCCCAACCACAGAAATATTTTTAATACAATATGCTTTCTCTAATATCACCCCCCGCACCCACCCTCATATTAGGGGATATGAGGGTGGGGTTGGGGGGTGAGATTAGAGAAAATACAATATGTTTCCTTTAATATCACCCCCCACCCCCACCCTCATTTTAGGGTGATTTTAGGGTGGGAGTGGGGGTGATATTAGAGAAAACATATTGTATTTTCTCTAATCTCACCCTCTCCCCCACCCTCATAATATGAGGATGGGGGTGGGGGGTGATATTAGAGAAAACATATTGTATATTCTCTAATATCACCCCCAACCCCCATCCCCACCCTCATAATATGTTTTCTCTAATATCACCCCTCACCCCCACCCTCATATGAGGGTTGGGATGCGGGGTGAGATTAGAGAAAATACAATATTTTTTCTCTAATATCACCCTAGGGTGGGGGTGGGGGTGGGGGTGGGGGTGGAGGTGATATTAGATAAAATACAATATGTTATCTCTAATATGACACCCACCCCAACCCCCACCCTCATATCCCACCCTCATATGAGGGTTGGGGTGGGGGGTAAGATTAGAAACAATATATTGTATTTTCTCTAATCTCACCCCCCACCACCACCCTCATATGAGGGTGTAAGGGTGGGTTTGGGGGGTGATATTAGAGAAAATATAAGGTGTTTTTATATAATATCACCACCCACCCCCATCCTCGAGGTGATATTAGAGAAAATATAATATGTTTTCTCTAATATCACCCCTGACTTCCACCCTCAGATAAAACATATTATATTTCCTCTAATATCACCCCACACCCCCACCCTAATCTAAGGGTAGGGGTGGAGGTGATATTATAGGAAATATAATAGTTTTTCTCTAATATCACCCCCCATCCCCACCCTCATATTAAATTTCCTCTAATATCACCCCCCACTAGCACCCTCATCTGAGAGTGGGGGTAGGGGTGATATTAGAGGAAACATATTATGTTTTCTCTAATATCACCCCCTACCCCCACCCTTAGAAGAGGGTGGAGGTGGGGGGTGAGATTACAGGAAATATAATATGTTTTATCTAATAACACCCCCAACCCCCACTCTCAAAATCATATTATGTTTTCTCTAATATCACCCCCCACCCCCAATATGAGGGTGGGGGTTGGGGGTAATATTAGAGAAAACATAATATGATTTTGAGGGTGGGGATGGGGGTGTTATTATAGAAATCATATTCCCACCCTCATATGAGGGTGGGGGTGGGGGTGGGGGGTAATATTAGAGAAAACATATTTCCACCCTCATCTGAGGGTGTGGTTGGGGGTGATATTAAAGAAAAAATATTAGGTTCGGGGTGGGGGGTGATATTAGAGAAAACATATATATTATGTTTTATATAATATCACCCCCCACCCTCCTAATATGTTTTCTCTAATATCACCCCCTTAGAAAAAACATAATATATTTTCTATAATAACACCCCCCAACCCCACCCTCAAAATAATATTATGTTTTATCTAATATCACCCCTCACCCCCACCCTCATATGAGGGTTGGGGTGGAGGGGTGATATTAGAGAAAACATAATATGATTTATTGAGGGTGGGGGTGGTGGGTCTTATTATAGAAAACATATTCACACCCTCATATTAAGGTGGGGGTGGGGGGTGATATTAGAGAAAACATATGTCCACCATCATATGAGGGTGAGGGTGGGGGTCGGGATGATATTAGAGAAAACATATTAGGTTCAGGGTGGGGTGTGATATTAGAAAAAACATATATTATATGTTTTCTATAATATAACCTCCCACCCTGACCCTAATATGTTTTCTCTAATATCACCCCCACCCCCACCCTCACCCTCACCCTCATATGATGGTGGACATATGTTTTCTCTAATATCACCCTCCACCCCCACCTTCAAAAACATATTATTTTTTTTATAATATCACTGTCCACCCCCACCCTTGTAAGTTTTAAACCTATGAAGTAAATAAATGCATGCAGATTCTTAAGGAAAACAGAAATTAATCATTGGCTCATACACATAGTACACATAGATTTAAGTTGGAAACCCTTAACCTAGAGAAAATTAGCCTTCCTTGGTGCCGCACCTTTCAACTCTTCATTGTATTAATTTCACCAATCACCATACAATATATACAATGTTTTAGGTATTTCGTAGCTATGAAAACCCTAATCCCTTAATCCAGGATTAATTTAGAAAAAATGCTAAAAATAGCAAAATCCGCTAAAATAGGAAAAACCGCCCAAAAAAAAAAATTGGGGCCCTGTGCGTAAAAAAGGGGGGGGGGGATTTGGCCCCCCCTGGGACCCCCTAGGAAAGCACCCGACGCACATGACATAAAGGATGAAGGAATTTGGGATCGTCATACGCAATTTTCCAATCTGACGCGCCCACACGCACACATGCAAAGAATATAACACATACCCAACATTTTCAAACTTGTTTTTTTCTTTGCATACGAGAGTTCATAGGCTTACATAGTCAACAATCCAGGGAACCAATGCCCATTATTACTCTACACCAGGAGAACTTCTCTGTGCTCACGGAATTTTTTAATGAATCTGCAACATTCTTCAAAGTGTCAACCTTTTCTAGAAACACCTTCTTTTCTTCAACCATGTCTCTCACAAAGTGATATTGAACATCAGTATGCTTTGTCTTTGAATGATAAGTTGGGTTCTTTGCCAGGAAGATTGCACTATTACTGTCACAATCTAATATCATTGCTTGTTGTACCAACCCAGCACCTGAACACAATCTCTGTAACCATATTATTTCCTTCCTAGCATGAGTGGTTTCCATGTATTCAACTTCTGTAGTTGAGAGTGTCACTACAGCCTGTCTTTTTCTCATCCAACTTATTGCTCCTCCAAATAGGTTAAACACATACCCACTTGTAGATATTATGCAATCCATATCTCCATCCCAGTCTGCATCAACAAAGCCATGTATGTCCACCACTTTGTCCAATCCTGGTCTTCCTTGGTAGCACAATCCATAACTGGTAGTGCCACGAAGATACCTGAAGAACCTCTTTACTGTTGTCCATTTCTCCTTCCCTGGTTTTGACATATACCTGATCAAAACTCCCACTGCATGTGTAATGTCTAGTCTAGTACAAACCATTTCATACATCAAACTACCAACTGCACTGGCATATGGAACATGGGACATGTCCTCTTCTTCTTCCTATGTCTTGGGACATTGATCTGCAGATAACTTTACACCTATAGGAATAGGAACCTTGATCGGTTTACTTCCATGCATATTAAACCTCTGCAATACGTCTCAACATATTTTCTCTGATTCAACCAGAGTTTCTTGTTTGCATGATCTCTTTTAATATCCATTCCCAGAATGAAGTTAGCAGCACCAAGATCCTTCATGTCAAATTTGGAGGATAGCTGTGATTTCACCTCCTTGATAACATCCATGTTATTTCCTACCAGCAGCATGTCATCAACATACAAAACTACATAAATGAAGTGATTACCAACCTGCTTGGAATATACAAAGTGATCATCCCTACTTCTCACAAATCCCAATCCAAGGATGTATGTGTCAAACTTTTGGTACCACATCCTAGGTGATTTCTTCAGACCATATAGTGACTTCTTTAGCTTACAAACCAGTTCTTTCTTTCCCTTCACTACAAATACTTTTGGTTGTTTCATGTGGATTTATTCTATTAGGAATGTTGTCTTCACATCCATTTGTTCCACTTCAAGATCAAAAGCAGCAGCAATAGATAAAAGAAATCTAATAGATGTTAACTTGGCAACAGAAGAAAAAATCTCACCAAAGTCAATTCCCTCTACCTGGGAATAACCTTTTCCTACTAACCAAGCTTTGTATTTCTCCACTTTTCCTCATGCATTAAACTTCTTCTTAAACAACCATTTTCTACCAACAGATTTTCTTCCAACTGGAAACTTAACTATATCCCATGCCTCATTCTTATCAAAGGCATCCATTTCTTCAACCATGGCCTTCTTCCATAGTTTACTATCCTATGAATTCACTGCTTCCTCGACAGTTATGGGATCATCATCAGTAATAGATAAAGAAAAAATGGAATGGAAATCAAGTGGACTATACCTTTTTGGTTTCCTTCTCTATCTCATTGATCTCCTCAATACTCGGGTATGAGGTTCTTCTTCTGCTCCTTCATCTTCTTCAGATGATTCAGATTTTGCATCATCCAACTCAAGCTCTATTCTCTCAGGTTCTTCTTTATTTGGTAGTAATTCTTGTTTGGAAACATATTTTACCTCTCTAAAAACAACATCCCAGCAGTAAACAATCTTCTTAGTTTCTAGGTTCCAAATATTATAGCCTTTCACACCATCTTTATAACCAATAAAGGTACACTTTTCTGCTTTATTATCCAGCTTACTCTTATTCTCCTTTGGAACATGTACATAAGCATCACAACCAAACACTCTAATATTTTCAAGAGAGGGTTTCTTGCCAGACCATACCTCATGTGGATTTGTGTCATCTAGCGCTGATGAGGGTGATTTACTGACTAGGTAACATGTTGTACCCACTACCTCTGCCCAGAATTATTGTCCTAACTCGACACCACTAAGCATGCTCCTTGATTTTTCCATCATTGTTCTGTTCATCCTTTCTGTAACTCCATTTTGTTGAGGTGTGTATGGAGTAGTCTTCTATCTTTCTATACCACACTTCTTACAGAATTCTTCGAATTCATTTCCGCAGAATTCTCCACCATTATCTTTCCTCGATACCTTTATTTTCTTTTCTTTCTGATTTTCTGCCAGAGCCTTAAACTCTTTAAATTTATCAAATACCTCGGATTTCTTTCTAAGAAAATAAATCCATCTGTTCCTTTAGAAATCATCTATGAATAAAACATAATACACATATTTACCTATGGATGGAACAGGAATAGGTCCAAACACATCATTGTGTATCAACACTAAGATCCCATTTGCTCTTGTAGCACCAGATGGGAATCTTACTCAATTTTTTTTACCATATATGCAATGTTCACAGAAATCAAAATCCAGAGTGAAATTAGACATACCTTCAACCATACATTTACTGTGTAGTGTTTGAAGACCCTTTTCTCCAATATGCCCCAGTATTTTATGCCATGGCATAGTCTTCTTTTCAGGGACATTATTGGTATTTTATTCTTCATTTCTCTGCTTAGGGACAACAGAATTGTTACACCCATTAGTATAAGTTATTCCAAACAACTTGTAAAGAGTTCCACACCGAACTCCCCTCATCAACACCATTTCCCCTAGTACCATCTTGCAAGTTCCCTTTCCCAATACAGTATCCACTCCTACATCATCCAACTTGCTTATAGATATTAGGCTCTTGGCTAGTTTTGGAATGTGCAAAAACCTAGGGAGAGTTCTAATCCTTCCATATTTTAGCAACAACTTAACCCTTCCACATCCCATGATTTTTGTTGTCGAGTCATCTCCTAGGAATACATCACCACCATCATATTTTTCATATTCACAGAACCACCGCATGTGAGGAGTCATATGATATGATGCACCTGAGTCGATCAACCATACATCACGGTCTGCATGTGTACCTATAGATGCTAGGTAAAAATCACCTCCTTCTTCAGTGGAGGTTTTCACCTCTGTGCAAGAGGTACTATCAAACCCCTTTGGTTTATCAACCTTATTAGACTTGCAATCTTTCTTATAATGCCCTGTTTTACCACACTTCCAACATTTCCTCAAATATTTACTTGGAGACTTAGATCTACCTATAGATTTAGATCTCCCCCCCCCTCGAAGAATTACCAGGATTCATGTCTTGGGTACGACCTCTTACAAATAAAGCATCTGTGTTATGACCAACCATGTTTTTCCACCTCATCTCTTCAAATAACAAGGATCCAACTACATCCTCATACTTCAATGTAGATTGAGTGGTACTAGCAATTGCTACAACCATGTTATCCCAAGAGTCTGGCAAAGAACATAGCAAAGTAATAGACTTATCTTATTTTTCAATCGTAATATTAACAGATACAAGTTGACTTACCAGAGTATTAAATGCATTTAGATGTTCCATCATAGAATCTCAATCTTCCATCCTAAGATGATACAACTTCTTTCGAAGAAACAACTTGTTTACCAAGGACATTGATACAAATTCCCTAACTTATCCCATAGTTCCTGGTTGTAGATTCTCCCGAGACATTCAACAACACCGAATCTTCTAGGCAGAGTCGAATAGTACTCCTTTCTCTTATGTCCAACTTCTCTCAATCTTCCTTTGACATACCAATAGGTGGTGTACTAGTAGGTTGTGTATCAGTCGATTGTGTGACAGTAGGTTGTGTACCAATAGGCTATGTAACAAGATCCACGGCGAAGTATTGTTTTTTGTCTACAAGAAGGTCCTCCATATTGAGCTTCCATAGCTCAAAGATTTTATCATTGAACTTCTCTATCTCGATTCTAGAAGAGCTTGACATTCCTCTTTCTACACTCAAATCACCACTACAAAAGCTCCCACTAAACCCAGGTTTATCACAGACCCAAGATACACGTGATATATCAAGACCGAGCTAAACCCTCAGCAACAAAGGCGTCCCTCTAAATTCAAAAATGAGCTCTTATACCACATGTAAGTTTTAAACATGTGAATTAAAGAAATGCATGCAGATTCTTAAGAAAAACAAAAATTAATCAATGGCTCATACACATAGTACACATAGATTTACGTTGGAAACCCTTAACCCGGAGAAAACCAACTTTCCTTGGTGTCGCACCTTTCAACTCTTCATTGTATTAATTTCACCATTCACCATACAATATATACAATGTTTTAGGTATTATGTAGCTACCAAAACCCTAATCCCTTAATCTGGGATTAATTTAGAAAACCACTAAAAATAGCAAAATCCGCTAAAATAGAAAAAACTGCCCAAAAAAAAAATTGTGAACCTGCACATAACCAAGGGGGTTCAAACTTGCCCCCCTTGGGACCCCTTGAGGAAAGTGCCCAGTGCACATGAAATAAAGGAAGAAGGAAGTTGGGATGGTCAGACGCAATTTTCGAATATGACGCGCCCACACACACACATGCAAAGAATATAACACATACCCAACATTCTCCCACTTGTTGTTTTCTTTGCATATGGGGGTTCACAGGCTTACATAGTCAACAATCCAGGGAAGAAATGCCCATTGTTACTCTACACTAGGAGAACTTCTCTGTGCTCACAGACTTTGTCAATGAATCTACAACATTCTTCAAAGTGTCAACCTTTTCTAGCAACACCTTCTTTTCTTCAACCATGTCTCTCACAAAGTGATACTGAACATCAATATGCTTTATCTTTGAATTATAAGCTAGGTTCTTTGCCAGGAATATTTCACTCTAAATGTCACAATCTAATCTCACTGCTTTTTGTACAAACCCAGTACCTGAACACAATCTATGCAACCATATTGGTTCCTTGCTTGCATGAGTGGTTGTCATGTATTCAACTTTTGTAGTTGAGAGTGCCACTACAGCCTGTCCTTTTCTCATCCAATTGATTGTTCCTCTAAATAGATTAAACACATACCCACTTGTATATCTTCTGCGATCCAGATCTCCAGCCCAGTTTGCATCAACAAATCCATGTATGTCCACCACTCTATCCAATCTTGGTCTTCCTTGCTAGCACAATCCATAACTGATAGTGCCACGAAGATACCTGAAGACACTCTTTATTTTTGTCCAATGCTCCTTCCCTGGTTTTGACATATACCTGCTCAAAAATCCCATTGCATGTGCAATGTTCAGTCTAGTACAGACCATTGCATACATCAAACTACCAATTGCACTGGCATAGGGAACATGGGACATGTCCTCTTCTTCTTCCTGTCTCTTGGGACATTGATCTGCAGATAAATTTACACCTATAGGAATAGGAACCTTCATCGGTTTGCTTCCATACATATTAAACCTCTGCAATATCGTCTCAACATATTTTCTCTAATTCAACTAGAGTTTCATGTTTGCGCTATCTCTTTTAATCTTCATTCCCATAATGAAGTTAGCAAGACCGAGATCCTTCATGTCAAATTTGGAGGATAGTCGTGATTTCACCTCCTTTATAACATCCATGTTATTTCCTACCAGTAGCATGTCATCAAAATACAACACTACATAAATGAATTGATTACCAACCTACTTGGAATATACACAGCGATCATCCCTGCTTCTCACAAATCCCAATCCAAGGATGTATGTGTCAAAATTTTGGTACCACATCCTAGGTGATTACTTCAGAACATATAGTGACTTCTTTAGCTTACAAAAGAGCTCTTTCTTTCCCTTCACTACAAATCCTTTTGGTTGCTTCATGTATATTTCTTCTTCCAGATCCCCATGTAGGAATGTTGTCTTCACATCCATTTTTTCCACTTCAATATCAAAAGAAGCAGCAATAGATAAAAGAAATCTAATATATGTTAACTTGGCAACAAGAGAAAAAATCTCACCAAATTCAATTCCCTCTACCTGGGAATAACCTTTTTCTACTAACTGAGCTATGTATTTCTCCACTTTTCCTTCTACATTAAAATTATTCTTAAACAACCATTTTCTACCTACATATTTTCTTCCAGGTGGCAACTCAACTATATCCCATGCCTCATTCTTATCCAAGGAATCCATTTCTTCAACCATGGCCTTCTTCCATAGCTTACTATCCTCTGAATTCACTGCTTCCCTGACAGTTCTGGGATCATCATCAGTAATAGATAAAGAAAAATTGGAATGGAAATCAGGTGGACTATACCTTTCTAGTTTCCTTCTTTCTCTGATTGATCTCCTCAATACTGGGGTATGAGGTTCTTCTTCTTCTCCTTCATCTTCTTCAGATGATTCAGATTTTTCATCATCCAACTCAAGGTCTATTTTCTCAGGTTCTTCTTTCTTTGGTAGGAATTCTTGTTTGGAAACATCTTTTACCTCTCTAAAAACAACATCCTGACTGTAAACAGTCTTCTTAGTTTCTGGGTTCCAAATATTATAGCCTTTCACACCATATTTATAATCAATAAAGATACACTTTTCAGCTTTATTATCCAACTTACTCCTATTTTCCTTTAGAACATGTACATAACCATCACAACCAAACACTCTAAGATGTTCAAGAGAGGGTTTCTTTCTAGACCATACCTTGTGTGGAGTTTTATCATTAAACGTTGATGAGGGTGATTGATTGACCAGGTAACATGTTGTACCCACTGCCTCTACCTAGAATTCTTGTCCTAACTCGACACCACTAAGCATGCTCCTTGATTTTTCCAACGGTTTCTTGTTCATCCTTTCTGCGACTCCATTCTATTGAGGTGTGTATGGAGTAGTCTTCTTCCTTGCTATACCACACTTATTACAGAATTCTTCGAATTCATTTCCACAGAATTCTCCACCATTATCTATCCTCAATACCTTTATTTTATTTTCTGTCTGGTTTTCTACCAGAGCCTTAAACTCTTTAAATTTATCAAATACCTCATATTTCTTTCTAAGAAAATAAATCCATGCATTCTTTGAGAAATCCTCTATGGATGAAACATAATACACAGATTTACCTAGGGATGGAACAAGAACAGGTCCAAACACATCACTGTGTATCAACTCTAAGATCCCCTTTGCTCTTGTAGCACCAGATGGGAATCTTACTCGATTTTGTTTACCATATATGAAATATTCACAGAAATAAAAATCCAGAGTGTAATTAGACATACCTTCAACCATACCTTTACCCTGTAGTGTTCGAAGACCCTTTTATCCAATATGCCACAGCATGATCTTCTTTTCAGGGATAGTATTGGTCTTTTCTCCTTCATTTCTCTGCTTAGGGACAATATAAATGTTACACCCATTAGTATAAGTGCTTCCAAACAACTTGTATAGAGTTCCACACTGAACTCCCCTCATCAACACCATTGCCCCTCGTACCATCTTGCAAGTGCCCTTCCCCAATATAGTATCCACTCCTACATCATCCAACTTACTTACAGATATTAGGCTCCTGGCTAGTTTAGAAATGTGAAGAACCCCAGTGATATTTCTAATCCTTCCATATTTTAGAAACAACTTAACCCTTCCACGTCCCATGATTTTTGTTGTCAAGTCATATCCTAGGAATACCTCACCACCGTCATATTTTTCATATTCACAGAACCACTCCATGTGAGGAGTCATATGATATGACTCACCTAAGTCGATCAACCAAACATCATGGTCTGCATGTGTACCTGTAGATGTTAGGTAAACATCGCTTCCTTCTTCAGTGGAGGTTTTTGCCTCTATGGAAGAGGTACTATCAAACCCATTTGGTTTGTCAACCTTCTTAGACTTGCAATTTGGGTACGACCTCTTTCATCAATTGTTACGCTGATGCTTTCCACAAAATTGTTCCATCTCAGATTGTGACACTTATATGCTTTCCTTGTACTTGAGTAACCAACAAGTACTCCTTTGTCCACATGAGAGTCAAAATTTCCCATTCTGCCATCTTCTCTTTTGATGTAGCATTTGCTTCCAAAAACTTTGAAGTGCTTCACATTTGTTGGTCTTCCTTGCCATGGCTCGTAGGGAGTTTTGTCAGTGTTTTTTTTTAGCATTACTCTTTTTTGAATGTGAATTGTTGTATGCATTGCCTATGTCCAAAATATATCTGTCAATTTGGAATCCATTAGCATTGTTCGAGCCATTTCATGTATTGTCCTATTCTTTCTTTCAATAACTCAATTCTATTGAGGTGTCCTAGCAACGGATAATTGCCTTTGTATTCCATGACTATTGTAGTAGTCCATAAATTCCTTTGAAGTGAACTCTCCTCCATTATCAAATCTCAAGCATTTGATTTTTTAATCCATTTCATTTTCAACCATTTCCTTGTAGATATTAAAGTTTTCAAAAGATTCTGACTTGTTCTTGAGAAAGCAAACTGCAGTCATTCTTGTATAATCAGCAACTAATAACATAAATTATTTCTCACCTTTTAAACCCTTTGTTGTAGTTGGTCCAACTAGATCAGTGTGCACAATTTCAATTGGTCTTGTCGTTGAATATTCCTTTGATTTGAACCTGATCTTTGTTTTCTTTCTTTGTTGACAATGCTTGCATAAAGTGTTGGTTGGTTTCGTGATCTGGGGCATTTCTCTGACTGCTTCTCTTTTGCTAACTTTGACAAGATCTTTGTTTTCTTTCCTTGTTGACAATGCTTGCATAAAGTGTTGGTTGGTTTCGTGATCTGGGGCATTTCTCTGACTGCTTCTCTTTTGCTAACTTTGACAAGGTTATCAAAACGTATGTGACCCATTCTTCTGTTCCATATCCAACTTTCATCTTGATTTTCGAGACAACACTTTTCATTTCCAATTTCACTTAACACATATATGTTTATTGAAGTTCTTACAGTTGTAACAATCAATTTTCCTGAACCTTCTTTTCTTATCTCGAACTTTTGTGGATCAAAAGTAACTATATGACCTTGGTCACACATTTGAATCACACTTAGAAGATTATGTTTCATATCATATACTAGTGGAACATTTTCTCCTTTGTATTCTTGTTCCCAATTTTGATTGTGCCTTTTCCAATGATTTTAGTTGAATCATCATTTTCAAAGGAGACGGGTCCATCTCTTTCCTTTATTAATGTAAGAAACATGTCTCTATCACCTGTCATGTGTTTTGAATAGCCACTGTCAACATACCAACCACGTTTCTTCTTCTTAGATTGTAGAGCGAGTGTGCATTCTTCATTTCTATACTGATTATGTTTTCTTATCCATGTCTTTTTCTGAGGTTCCTGTCTGTGACTGTTGTTATTCAGTTGCAGTTCTCTATGAGGGATTGTCATTCTGCAATCTTTGGCCATGTGTCCAAATTTGTTACATTTATAACATTCCACTTCAGTCCTCAAAGATTCAAACCTGTTGTAACTTCTTCTATGTGTTTTACTAGGCCTTATTGGATAACCCTTTTGTGTATGACTTTCAAAGTTGTTTGTGTTCCTGTTGTTATCTCTGCAATTCACAGCTTTATGTCCAAAATTATTACATGCATAACATAAACCAAAAAATATAGTTTGATACTTGGGAGTTTAAGATATTCTGAAAGGAGGTTCTCTTATGAATCCTTCTTCTTCTTAAGGCCTATCTACATGTTGTTGATTCTGAAATCTGAATCTTCTTGGTGGAGTGTTCATGTAATCTTCCTTGTATATCTTCCTATCCCCTTTGATTGTTTCTACATAGCTTTTTGGATATGTTTCTTGCTCTGTTGTTTTGGATCTTGATCCATTTTCTGTCTGAATATTGTATCCAAGTCTGGACTTGTCAAGATGAGATTTTTGACTGCTGATAATGCAATCCAAAACTTTTGAGTTATTCTGCATATTTTTCTTTTGAATATCCTTTCTTAATGTGACAATCTCTACTTTCAAATTTCCAATGTTTATGTCATTTTCTTCTATATGTTCTTTGAGTGCTTCTTCAATTATTTTATCTTCTTCTATTTGAACCTTCAAATTTGTGATCATTTGTTTAGTTCTTGAGTATCTCCTTTCTTGTCTAGTTCCGCTTGTAGTTTCTTGTTTTTCTTCTTTTCTCTTCTGATAACTTCTATGGAACACATCAATTATTCTCGGTAGTCAACTTCTGCCTCTTCAATTTCTTATTCGACTTCTTCATATTCTTCTTCAGCTTCTTCATATTATTTTTCGGAGTCTTCGTTATCAGAGTCTTCTACTGCCATGAATAGAACTCTTATTGTCTCATTGTCACTAACTTCATCTTCATCTGATGATGAGATGTATTCTTTGGTGCATAAGCTTTTCTTGAAAAAATTCTTTGTAGTTCTTTTTCCTTTATATGTTTGTTTTCCTTTTGAGTAACTTTCATCATTTCTCTTTTTCTTATGAGGACATTTGTTAGCAAAATGACCAATACCATCACAATTAAAACAAATTAAAGGAAGCTTACCTCTATACCTACCGTCGGTTCCCTTGTTCAGTCTTTTGACGAAGTTGGGCACTTCTTCATCATCTTCTGAGACGTCATTGTTGATGTTATGCTCTTCTTGTTGTTTTTCATTTTTCTTTGATCTTTTGGATGCTTTGAATCTTCTTCTTTTACATCTGGATTTTCTTGTTCAGTTCTCATTGCATATGTTGTGAAGATTCCATGTGGTTCATCCATTCTTATTGAGTTTAGATCTGATCTTTCTTCTAGTGCTGATATCTTAGGGTCAAATCTCATAGGAAGAGATCTTAGTACCTTTTGAACAATTACAGATTCTTCGATTTCTTCTCCCAATCCTATGATTGCATTCACTGTTTCATCGAATCGTAACAAGTAGGCTGCAATATTCTCATCTTCCTTCATCTTTAGTTGTTCGAACTGACCTCTGTAAGTTTGAAGCTTTGCTACTTTGACTTTTGAATCTCCTTCATAAATATTTTGAAGCTTGTCCCAAATCTCTTTAGCGGATTTACAATGTGCAACTTTGGTGAATAATTTTAAATCCATGTGCATGTATATATGTCTTCATCCTTATGCTCCAAAAAGCATACTTTTGTCCATCAAACTATGGTATTCCATTTTTATACAAGTTGTTTCTCTCCATGATCTACCTTTCAATGGTTAAACTGATTTCTGAAGGAACCTGCTCTGATACCAATTGTTGGATTACTGAGGGGGGGGTGGTGAATCAGTAATAGAGAAATTATAATCCTTTTTAACCAAATAATACAAGTTTTATATCAATGTAGAATTATCATCCAATAATGAGAAATGAACAAATGAACAATCATACACATACACTGTACACCAGTGTTTTACGTGGAAAACCAAAGCGGGAGAAAACCACGAAATTATTTTTCTTATATGTCTTGAAGAATTACATTCATTGGAAGCACCAACTTCCTTTGTTTTCCAGCTGCAACTGGAAGGAGGATCCAACCTCCTAGTTTCTCAGGCTACAACCTGAGGGAAGCTCCAACTCCCCAATTCTCTAGCTACAACCAGAAGGAGGCTACAACCCCCTATGTTCTGGCTACAACCGTAAGGTGGCTACAACCACATGTCCTTGCCCCGTCCAATCGCCCTGAAGTAGAAGTAGAATGATGGAACCACTGTCACACTATCACTGTGAGATATACCATTGTAAACCTGTACCATAAATGTGAACCATGCATCAACCTATACCTCAACCTGTAATCAACCTGTACCATAAACAAGTGCATCAACCATGCACCAACGTGTACCAAACAACTTGTAATCAACCTGTACCATAAACAAGTGCATCCAACCATGTACCAAGTATGTACCAATCATGTGTCAACTACTCATCAACTATGACTCATCAATATGTACCAACATCATCAACTATACACCTCATGTCTGTGCCAACTCATCAACTACTTGTCTCAATCATGTACCTTAACCAAAACCATTATCAATTTAATCATCCAAATATGATTTGTAACTCTGTAATATACCTAGTGTATATGATCACATACCTACAAACCTTCCTTAACTTTAACAGCAAGAGACTAGCATTTTCATCAAACTTTTCTTTAGTCTCACAAGACTAGTTTTGGATTAGTCAACAACCCTAACTTGAAATAATCATAACTATGTACCTGTAATGAATAAAGCTCTAAAACATATACACAATGTTCTTCAGTGTGATTTATGAAATTCCTACAGGTGTCACTACTTTAAACCTCTCAAAAAAAGAGTTATAGCAAAAATGGCATACCTTGTTGAATTATGTCTTATTCTAGAGAGCGATCTTATAGAGTGTACCCCGCATGGAATATTCGTTGAATCGATATGAAAAAGTTACACATAGTACTAAAGACTTTAATATAACCAACATATTTGGTCTTACTGAATTTGGATCTATTATGAAGAAGTTATGACATTTTTTCTCGAAATACCTTAGAAAGCATCATCAAAAGAATTTATCCTCCCTTGAATTCTGGCCTTCTTTTCTTCACCTTCCTTCTGAAATTCAGCTTAAATATCATTTGGTTACCTAAGAAACCTATAGATATTAAATATTATCAAGTGTGATCTAAAATTAGAGAGTCTTACCATTCATTTATACTCTCCAAGTAGCTTCCTTAAAAACATCTTCTAGGTCATTTTGCCCACTTTCCTTATTTTAGGGTTAACCCACTTCTAATTTCTCCATTAAATTTTTTATTTAAATAATTTATTTTGTATTCACTTTGAATTATAGTACACTAATCACTTCACTTTATTATTTACCTTCTAAAATATCTTAAATCACTTTGACTACTTTGACCTTTTGGGGCTTCTAGATGACATATGAGGGTCCTCCAACTTCGTAAGGCCATAACTCTCAAACCGTGAGGAGTTATGTGACGTTCCACATACCACCAGAAATGGCATGACAAGAAATATCCATATAGGATAGTTTCACTGAAAAATTCATTGAACTTCATCTCATTATTCCACAAATAATCATGGGTTCTCTAACTGTTAGAATATAGAATATTGTGTGCTCGTTTTACCATTGACGATACCCTCGTCACCCAACCATAGGCCGAAGCCACCCTCTGATCACCTTAAACTTGACTGAGAATTACTCCGAAAGCAAACTCTAGGCTAGATAGCCAAACAAGGCGTAGCACATCTTCCTCCAAGGATAGTGCACCAACAATAGCTAATCAGATAGTCCAAACCCTAACCAAGAGATAGTCCAAGCCAACACTGAAACTGTTAATTGCAGCAGCTCCACCTGCAGCTCTCCTCCACACGTGCACACCAAACTGGGAACTGCAATGCGCACCAATTGTTGTCTGCAATTCTGAGATGTGTCAAATGAGAATTGGCACCCTGTATTTATACTGGTTCTGCCAGATTTGTTGGGGCCGACTTCTCCTTCTGGATATGTGTATGTTCAGTATATTATTATTATTTCTATTCGACTTCTTCTCTTGGAGGCTAATAACCTAATATAAATTATCTTCTTGAGCCGACAAGACTTCTAGGGTTATCTGTCCAATATGGACTATTTTTCAATGAATGTCTTCAATAATATTTTCAGTGCTCCCTCCCAACCTGGGAGTCATTTCTTCCTTTTTCAATAAGGAAGTTATTTTCACAAGCTCCATCTTGAGTACACAAATTCTTTCATCTTGGATAGAAGCTTTATCTAAATGTCTGCTTATTTGCTCATCTGTGGAGATATGTATTGGAGAAATCATTTTCTCCTTTCTGGTACTTCATCATGGATAATGTAATGCTTGATTTCAAATGTACTTTATTCTGGAACACTGTGAAGGCTTCATGTAGATCTGAACAATAGAGTATATCATAGTTGGAAAACTGGAACATATCCATGTGGCACTTCTTCTGTCATCATGAGATCTGATCTACTGAGTGGTCATCTTGATGTTATAGGAAATCTCCACCACGCTTCTGTTGTGCACTGGAGGTTCTCCACCAAGTTATCTTCTTCTATCTGCATACAGGAATCTCTTTTTGGTATGTCTCAAAGTCTTGAGATTTCTTTTCATATGCTCTTTATTCATTTTCTCTGGAGAACATTCTTTCCATTCATCTGATGTAGAACTCCAACTCATGGATGTTGCAGATGATATAATGACTTATGTAAAGATAAGTTTGGTTTACTGGAACAAGTAATCATCATAGTCTTCTCCCTCCATCTGGGAGAACCTATGGTTTTAGATCTCGCAATGCTTTCATTCATAAGTCTTCCATACACCGTTCTTCATCATGACTTTCAGTTCTTCTGCTTGATTGCTTTTAGTGAGTTCATATCACGCTGGTAATCTTTGTGATTCTTAATACAATGACTGGTTATTCTAGTTCCTCTTTCTTTCTTGGAATCCTCGTGTTCTTCTTCATGTTTTTCCTTATCTCTTGGGTCCATGGAGTTTCTTATATATTCCATGCCCTAGAGATTCCACTTCTTCCTTTCATCATAGGTTCATGGATCTGGATGGACAACCAGGAATACTTTAAGGCTTCTCTTTGAAGAAGTATTCTTCTGCGGTTGAACTGAACACGTACTGTCTTTCATGGTTACTACCATGGATGGATATATATATATACTTCATCATCTTTAATGGATCATAGGATTAGGTCCCTCCTAACCCTTGCTTCATGTAGGAGTGCATATACTTGGCTCCCTCCGTCTAACAGAGTCCACAATTCCATCTGCATCCTTATTGTCTTCTACAATATATAATTGGCTCTCTTGTCTAACAGAGTCCACGCTTCCGTCTTGTTATCTTCTACAAAATGTCATAAGTCTTTTTCCAATTTCCTCTTGGTTGCTGACTTCTTTCTATCTTTGCTTCTTCTCGGTCCTTTCATGATTGATTCGGCTTAATACCTTTTACATGATTAGTATCTCATATTTTCATGTGTATTATCTAAATATATCCATCTTGTTTGTTCTTCCATAGGTATAGTTCTTCTTGGAACATATTATAGACATGCAAGATATGTACAGAGACGATGCAAACAAGATATGTACAAGAAATAAGAAGAGTGTTGTTACATTTTTAGAAGAAGAAGTCTCTTCCATCCTGCTTAGTCTTCTTTATAGGTTCCTTTTCTTCGGCAATCGATGCTTCATGTTTCTCCTTCCTTTTCTTTAGATTAGGACACTGATTCTTGCAGTGACCGCACTTTTGACAGTTGAATCATTGTACTTTTGAAATGTCTTTCTCTTGATTTGGCTTCCTCCTTGAACCAAACTTCATTTTGTTCCTGAAGTTCTTGAATCTTGTTGTGAAGGCTTGATCATCGTACTTCTTTTGGGGTTTCTCTTTTGCATTGATCCTTGATTCTTCTTGAGCACAGCAAGTCCAAAGTTATTCAAATATCGGGTACTCCTTCCTTGTGTTCATGCTTGCAGCAAATGCATCCCATGTCTTGGGAAGACCATTGAGTACTATGTTCACCAATTCCTTCTCTGAAGTGATCTCTTCAATAGCTTGTAGTTGATATCTTAACTGGGAGATTCTT
>ML816532.1:12024-39355 GCA_009831015.1 Picea engelmannii
TTTTTCTCTTGTTGCTAAATTAAGTTCTATTAGATTTGTTTTTCTTATTACTACTACTTTTAATCTTGAAGTAGAGTAATTGGTTGTGAAGACAACATTTCTACATGGGGATCTTGAAGAAGAATTGTACATGAAACAACTAGAATGTTTTAGAGTAAAGGAAAAGAAGGAGCTTGTTTGCAAGTTGAAGAAGTCGATGTATGGATTAAAACAATCTCCAAGAATGTCGCATCAAAAGTTTGATACTTATATATTAGGACTTGGTTTCTCAAGAATCAAAGCTGATCATTTTGTATATTCCAAGATACTTTGTGATCATTTTATTTATACAGTATTAAATGTTGATGATATGTTGCTAGTTCAAAAGAACTAGGAAATCATCAAGGATGTCAAAACTCAATTGTCTTTTGAATTTGATATGAAATATCTTGGTGTTGCAAATTTTATTTTGGGCATGGAAATTAAAAGAGGTTGACCAAACATGAAACTTTAGTTGAATCAAAGGAAATATATTGAGATAATATTGTAGAGGTTTAATACGAAGGAATGTGAACTGATCATGTTCTTATTCTTGTAGGTGTAAATTTATCTATAGATCAATGTCCAAATACAAAAGAAGAAGTAAATGATATGTCCCATGTTTCCTATGCAAGTGTTGTTGGAAGTATGATGTATGATATGCTTTGTACTAGAACAAGCATTTTCCATGTAATGGGTGTTTTTGAGAAGGTATATGTCAAAACCAAAAAAGGAACATTAAATAGCTATAAAAAGGGTCTTTAGATATTTGTGTGGCACTTCATATTATGCTATTTGCTAGCAAGGAATACCTAGACCTCATAAAGAAATATATATACATCGATTTCTTGTTGCAAACTAGGTTGAATATATTCATCGTAGAATATTTACAACTGGTTATGTTTTCAACCTATTTGTTGGAGAAATCTATTGGATGAGAAAGAGGCAGAATTTAGTTGCATTATCAACTATAGAAATTGAGTACATGGAAGCCACTCATAGACATCCATACATAGGTTTAGGTATACAAATGATACTAAGAAAGTATGGGACCACACCTGACAACTATCCACATGATAAGGTTCTATTTGATCAAAGTGGATTGTGTTAGCTCCAAAGTGCTTAATCGAATCCCTATTCAAGGTTGATTCCATAGTCCAACTAGGTGATTTTTAATGATAACCATGGGTTCCAACATCCCCCCTTAAACTCAAATTAAAATAATATTTAGATCACATGCCTCAATTTGATAGGGCCAACAAATGATAACAACCAAAAAAATTGATCCATCCAAGTACAATACTGTTTTCTAAGGAAACCCTAAACAATTTCACCTCCAAAAAATAACCTACTAAAAACCAATATACTAATCAATCCTAGGTATAACAACACTCTCTAAATAGAAACTTGAACAATTTTCCCTTCCAACAAGATTTTCTACCTAATCCTCTCTAGAATCAATGAAACAATACATGCACCATGCTTACAAATAAGAGCATATGAAAAAAATATTAGAACATGAACTCAAGTTCCCCAAATTCTATCTAAAATAGTCCAAGTAATAGCCCTAATCAATCAATCGATTAGAAATTAAAGAATGGTAGTATTGATAAATTAGTTGACTTGATGATAATACATAAACAAATTAGTCTCTATTTATCAACATTTTTTTTTTTATGTCAAATAAGGATCTCAATAGTACCCTATCAATACACATTCCTCTATCAGTCAACACTTCATTGTCCTTCTGCACACTTCTTCATTCACCAATATTTGCTACAATAATTAGTCAAACTAGTGTCTAGAAAACCCTAATAATCCATTATCAAACAACTCCTAATTGTCTAACAAGACAATCCAATATTGGCTGCTACAACAATCCATCAATAGGAATAAAGACGAGAACTATATTGTTGTATAGTAGATGATACACCTTTGTAAGAATTCCTCGAACATCTATGGAAATTCTCCCACAACCACTCATCAATCCAACCAAACTAAACCTTGGTAGTAAACACTAGTATAATATTCTATCTCTGACACCTCTTCTGCAATGACTTGTAAGAATTATTGCTACCATTCCAAGAATGTCTACTCCTGGACAAATCAATTATGTCTCTATGATTAAGATGTGTATAAGGAAAATAAATATATTCTTGCTGAACAAAATGTGTAGGATCAGATTCTTGCTCGACTAAAGGTGCTAGGCAATCTTGCAAATAAACAACAGTGCCATCCAAAGTAATAGTCTACAATTTTGGAATATCATCATAAGTTGTTCAATAGAATCATTCCAAACCCAACTCACACAATCGTCTCTCTCAATATATCCCATTCATTTGTTATATTATATTGGATATTATGTTATGGGTTTCTTTCTCAATAACATCTATACCTACCTTCCATCCATTCATTGATGCAAGACCCACTTGCTTGTTTGTATTAGTCCCCTCTATGAATTACCACGGTGACATAACATAGACCTACTTCACATAGAATTAATTTGGGTAGTTTTTTCACTAACCAAGACACTTCGTTTCCACCCTCATTCAACCATAATTTTTTTTTGCCTCTTCCTACAACTTAGACAAATGAATTCCACCAATTGCAAACAAAATAGTAGTTGAAGTAGAACACCTCCATATTTCAATGAAGTCTCATCATATCTATAAGATTTTCTCTAAACATCTCATCTCATGCATAATTTGAAATTTTTTCCTATCCACTCTTCTTAAGTCCACCACTGATATGTCTCATCTTACTGAATAATCGAGACCCAATAGCTCTATTATGTACTTTCTCAAATCCTAGAGAAATCACATCAACAATAACTGGCAAAACATGGGAAGATGACACACCATCAAATTCATCCTTCTCATAAATAATTTTCAATCAATTGAATTCAATTTCAAGATCCTATTGCAATCCTACAATCCCTTAATAGTCTATATTTCTCAACCATTTGCAACAACAAAATATCATAGTCTTTCCTCAAGTCCTAGTATTCATCAAACAAATAGACATTATTGACCTAGAGTGGAGCAACTTCCTCATAAATCTCAACAATAGAGACCTTCAATAAGGAAACCTTGTCTTCTAATTGGGTATTGGATTTCTTCAACCTATAATTATTCTCCTTAAGATCAAGAATATCAACACGAAAGAGGTTTTTATCATCCTCCTTCAAATCACTGAGTAAATATTTCTTATCTTGAAACTTATCCATGAGATTCTGAAAGGCATGTTCTAAGGCTTCTTCCATCACAACAATATTCTTAAATTCTTTGTCATACTTCTTCAAAGTATAAGGGATTGAGGTTTTTAATTCATTAAATACAAGACTTTTCTTACACTGTTGTAACCCTCAAATGGTATGACCTTTCACATATATCATATCACAAAGTTGAGAAAACTGGTTATTCAACTTAGCAATAGTTTCTTCCTGATTGTCAAGCTTCAACCTTATCTATTTTTATTCATGAATTTTCTAAAAGACACCCATATCTCAACAAGGGTTCAAAGAACATAACATTTGTACACAATGAGTTTACAAGCAAGTAGATTGACTTTTATCCATTGGTCAATTCTCAACTTGGTCGAAAAAACTCACTCCATTGTTCAGTTGATAAATAAGACAACATTCTCATTCTATCAAAAGCCAATGAATAACCTAGGGAGGTATATCCTTGGTATTTTTTCTAACAGTAACAAGGTTGTACCTCATCCAATATTTAATGAGAAATCTTCATAGTAGTAACAAAACCTTACATCCAATGCTCAAATTGCAAAATCCAGATATATAACAACAATATATCTACCCCCGATATATATATATATATATATAATGCGACCAAAGGGATTGAACCTTGGTGAACTTTGGAGTAACATAGGAAAAAATTATATTTTTTGGGTTTTGAGTTATAAAGTCAAAATAATCACCGAGGTGATTTCCATTGTCCCTAATGGCATGTACTAATAGTATATATAATAACCCAAATATCAATACAAGATAATAAATATTTATTATAATCTAAAATTAAAGTCTTGACATAGGTCAATGACATTAAAGCCTTGGATCTATAAGAAATCTTAGTTCATATATTTGAGACAATAGCAATTTTAACCAATGGAAAAATATAAGTAGAATTAATAGAAAATTGAACTTTGGCATGATTAGTAAAATGACATTAATTTTACCTTTAAAATGACGCTATTACATGAAACTTTTGTGGAGGTCTTCCCTATCACTATATCATCTTAAAATGTTTACCAAGTAATTTAGTAATCAATATTTAAGTCCATTTCTTATGGTCTTTTTTTTTTGGTTAACATGAAATTATATTTCCTTAAAAATATTCATATACTTGATGTATTATATCTAATTTATGCTAGTGGAGAGGGAGGAGGGGGAAAGGTGTAAAGGGTGGAGAGGAGTTGGGAAAGGAGAAGAAGGGGATGGGGAAGTCCACATGGTGTTGGGAGGAGTCAGGAAAGGTGCTAGTGGAGAGGGAGGAGGGGGAAAGGTGTAAAGGGTGGAGAGGAGTTGGGAAAGGAGAAGAAGGGGATGGAGAAGTCCACATGGTGTTGAGAAGAGTCAGGAAAGGTCGATGAGGAGTTGGGTTAGAGGGTGATAATAGGAGGCAGGGGGATGTGGGAAGTTGGTTGAGGGAGAGAGGGAGGTAAAGAAGGTGAATTGGGGGTGGTATAGGGATGGGGGGATGATAAGGTGGAGGAGGTGTAGGGTTGGGGGTGATGGGGGAAGTCAGTTTGGGGGAGGGAAATTAGGCGATGAGGGGATGCCAAAGGTGAGGATGGGGGGTGGAAGGTGAGGCATATTGAGGAATAAGGGTAGTGGTGGTGGGTGAGGTGAAGGGTAAGGATTGACGGGGAATGGGAGGAAATGAAGGGTATGGATAAGTGGGGTGATATGAGAGGAGGAAGGTGAGGTGATAGGTGAGAGATGAGTGTTGTACATGAGTATGGGGATAGGAAGGTGGAGGTGTGGGTGGGTGGAGGTGAAGGATAAAGTGAGGGGGTTAAGGAGGCTAAGATCGGTAGAGGAGGGGTGTTATCATGTCATTTTCATCCTCTTATGTAGATGAAAGGGTCTACATTGAGAGTAGTACTTATGAGAATTTTTTAACATAATGAAGGCATTGAAGCATTAAATCATGAGAAACCATTAGTCATGCATGGAGAAATAAATTCAAAGCATGGATTTGACCACATATATGATTATGTGACACTTTTTTTTATAGGATACTTAGATTGCATTGGTAATACTTCAATACTCATGCAAGGTTCTTGCACATCATCTGTTATGCACTTGGTTATGTGATATTAAGCAAAAACATGAATATAACATAAATTCCCAACATAACAACAAAATGTAGAGAATAACACACCAAAATGATACCTTTATTGAAATGGGAGCAATGTTCACTTGCCTCTTTGAGGGGGAAACCTCCAACAGAGTAGTGCTCTATTACAATAATTCACAAGATAAATCTTTCTCATGCCTCCTACTCTTATTTATACTAATTCTATCTTCTAAAGAACATTCTAGATGAATATCTTTCTAGAAGTGAAATCTTCTATTAGGTCTTCTTACATTGACTTGTTCATATTTATTAAATAGGCCTTATTAACTAATGTCGGCCTTTATTACATGGAAAATATATTATTCTATCTATGTGAAGGGTTAGGGAGGTTAGGTCCCTAAAATGCCCTCCCCCTTAAAAAGAGCCTTGTCCTCAAGGCTTAACATGAGGAAACTTTTGCAGAATAGTAACCAACTCCTAGGTGCCATCTTTTGGTGGAGTATCCTTCCATTGAACTAACACTTCCTGGATGGTGTGCTGATGGAGAAGATGCTCTCACTGGTCCAAAATGGCTTGTGGATGCAACCAAATGGAACCTTCATCATCCAACTCTGGTAGACTGGTTTTAGCATGGCACTTGGTGCCAATCACTTTCTTCAGGTAGGAGGCATGGAAATCATGATGTAGATTGGGGTTGTTGGGAAAAGCTAACTGATAGGCCATTGGTCCCACATGTTTGAGAATAGTATAAGGACCATAAAATTTGGGGGCTAGTTTCTGACAATACTGATATTTGAGAGAAGTCTTCTTGTACGGTTGTAGAAGAAGAAACACTTGGTCCCCTTCAACAAATTGACGTTTAGAATGACCTCAGTCTGCTTATTACTTCAAGCGGTTCTGAGCCATGACCAAATTTTCTTTGAGAGTACGGAGAATGGTCATGCAAGATGTAAGATTGTGGTCAACCTCCTAAACCTTGGAGAACTCGACATGTATGGGAGAACTGATGGTGGCTTCTGTTCGTAGACTACTTCAAAGGGAGTCATGCGAGTGTTTGTATGGTAAGAGGTATTGTACCACCATTCAACTAAGGGTAGCCATTGAACCCATTGATATTGTCAGTTGGATGCAAAACACTTGAAATATGTTTCTAGAAACTTGTTGACCACTTTCGTTTGGCCATTCGTCTGGGGATGATAGGATGTACTAAGTTGCAATTGGGTTCACTAGAGCATGAATAATTCTTGCTAGAAATTGCCGGTAAAAGTTGGATCACGATCATAAACAATAGAATGAGTCATTCCATGGAGTTTGAAGATATTATCCATAAAAATTTGGACCACTCTAGATGTTGTGAATGGGTGTTGAAGAGCATATAAATGAGCATATTTGGAGATATGATATACTAGCACCATGACGACTAATTTATTTCGTGATTTGGCTAAGGCAAAAATGAAATCCATAGAAATATCCATCCAAATAGTAGGTGGAATCGAAAGTGGTTGGAGTGTGCTAGGAGTTTTGACAGTCTCGCCCTTATTGCATTGACATATATCATATTCTGCCACAAAGGTGTGAACGCCATGTTTCATAAATTCCTAGAAGAAAGAACATTTGACCCGCTCATATGTTTTGGTAAAACATGAATTCCCTGCAGTTGGAGAAGCATGAAACTCAAAGAACACCTTGGATTTAAGGGTTGAGTGTTTGCTTAAATATATGCGACCTTTATAGTGAAACTTTTCATTGTGCCAAGAGTACCTTGGAGCAGCTTGGGGATCCTGTTGTAGTTTTTGGATGAGGCTAGAGATTTTGGGGTCGTGCAACCATTCCTGGCGAACAACCTAAAGTTAGTCGGCGACAATGAATGAGAGGGAAAATGGGGACCCTTCTTCTTCATATTTTTTGGAAAGAGCACCAAATACCACATTTTCTTTACCATTTTTGTAAATGATCTCATAATCATATCCAAATAACTTGGTCACCCATTTTTGTTGCTCTGGGGATGAAATGCGTTGTTCCAGGAAGTAATTGAAGCTTTAATGGTCCTTTTTAATTTGGAAGTGTTTTCCCAATAGATAAGGGCACCATAGATCCACTGCATGAAAAATATACATCATTTCTTTTTCATAGATCGATTGCCCCAAATGTCGTTCTAATAATTGTTTACTGGTGAAATCCAAAGGTCGTGCATCTTTCATGAGTACTTCCTCGATTCCTCTGCCTAATTCATCACATTCCAGAACAAAGGGCTTGGTGAAATCAAGTAGGGCTAGTACAGGAGTAGTGCACATAGCTTCCTTTAAGTCTTGGAAGGATTGGTCTATTGTTGGAGTCCAACTGAAGGCATTCATTTTAAGGAGTGTTGTTAGGGGGCCCACAATTTTTCCTTAATTTGAACAAACTTGCGATAATATCCCGTTAAACCCAGGAAACCACGTAGAATTTTAAGAGTTTTAGGGCGAGGCCAATTCTGCATAGCTTCAATTTTCTTAGGATCCACCCTTACACCATCCTTGCCAACAATATGACCCAGGTATTCAACTTTAGAGACGCCAAAAGCACATTTAGACTGTTTCAGGAAAAGTTTGTGCTTGGAGAGGAGATGGAGAACATGGGTGAGATGGGCTAGCCACGTTTGACTATAAATGAGAATATCATCAAAGAAAACTAACACAAAATGGCAGAGGAAAGGACACAAGACATGATTCATGAGACTTTGAAAAGTGGAGGGGGAATTACAAAGACCAAAGGGAATGAACAAGAACTCATAGTGGCCCTCATGAGTGAAAAATGCCGTCTTGGGGATGTCTTCCTCTTTCATATGTATTTGGTGGTAGCAAGAATGGAGGTTGAGTTTGGTAAAGTATTGAGCCCCACTGAGTTCATCCAGAAGGTCATCTATGTTGGGAATGGGGAATTTGTTCTTGATGGTAAGTTTGTTGAGGGCACGAAAATCAGGACACATGCACCAAGTGCCTTCCTTCTTGAGGACCATGACAACAAGGGAAGAATAGGGCTTGGTACTAGGACATATAACACCTGCTTCTAACAATTCATGGACAATTTTCTCAATTTCATTTTTTTGAGCAAAGGGATGATGATAAGGGTGAACATTGGGAGGAAGACTACCTAGTATTAAAGGAATGGAATGATCATGGTCGCCATGGGAGGGGGGAAGGCCCTGGGGGATTTGGAAAGCAGTGCAAAGGCATGGAATGATAGCTTGAAGGTCAGGATGTACCGAGGGTGTCTCAATAGATTGAATGGAATGGAGTTGGCCAATGATGCCAGAATGACCTTTTTTGAGTAACTTTTCCATGTGGTGGGAAATGATGATCTCCGGAGATCCTGAGGTAATGCCTTGGAATTTATACTGTTGGACTTCTAATTGGGATTGCATGATTAACTTCTTAAAATCCATGAGTATGGGTCCTAGGGTGTGTAACCATTCTGCACCAAGCACAATGTCACAACCACCCATGTCAATAGAAAACATGTGAGATTTCAGGTTATACTAACCAATTTGTAAGCACACATTTTCACAATGCCCTCCACATTTCATGTAACTGCCATGGACAATCATGATTTGAAAATTGTTGAAAACATGGATATATCAATTGACTTCTTGGGAAAGGTGGCAAGGAATGAAATTATGAGTGCTGCCACTGTCAACTAGGATGATGACTTTCCTATGCTTAATGTAACCAATCAATTTGAGGGTTTGAGGAGTAGAAAAAACAATGAGAGCATGTAGCAAAATTAGTGGTTCAAATCATAGGGAAATGTAATATCATCAGTTGGGGATAGCGCTGATTTAGGTGAAACCTCAACATCTTCATAAGAAACATCCTCATAAATGGCCATAAAAAGTTTCTATTCTTTACACTTGTGCCATGGGAAGTATTTATCATCAAAATTATAACAAAGATATTTGAGTTGGTGTTCAACCATTTCTGCTCATATTAACTTGTGGACCTTGAGAGGAGTGATCTAAGGGGAAGGGGTGTTGGGTTTAAGGTGGGGGAAAAAAGTGGTTGTTCTGCTCTGGGCCAAGATGACATGTTGTGTCTCTTTGGAACACTTAGTGGCTTCCAACCAAGTCTAAGGGTGATCCACGATGACTTGCGCATGAATTTCATCCTTGAGGCCACTGATAAATCATTCCCTGAAGAAAGCATTTGTTATTCCCTCTATTCAGAAAGCCAAGTGATTAAAGGAAATAATAAAATCTTCCACTGTTCCAAACCATTTCAACTTGGTCAGACGTCCTAAATGGTGGGTGTCCATGTCAAAGAATTCATACAGATCTGCAACAAACTGTGACCAAGAAACATACCCTTGTTTGGCATTTTGCAATGCCATTGCTAAAATTTCCATCTTTCTAGATCCAAATAGATAATTCCATAATGAAGCTTGGTTAACTCATCAGTGATACCATGCAGGAAGAATACTGTTCCATCTGAGTAACCCTGACTTGTGGATCCGATCCATCAAATTTGTTGACATCGACTCTGGGGAGACGAGGGTCATGAAGTAGGGAGTTGGAATGAGAGCGTAGAGGTTGGTTGGAGTCAACACCTTCAATATAGAGAGGTGGGTCAGAAGAGGAAGGACCCTAGAATTTGTTCATGAATTGGTTGAGAGCAGAATGGACTTCAACAATTTGGATACCAAGCTTGGCTTGGATGTGGTCCATTTTTGCATAAATGGTGAGAATGTCCCTATTTACTTGGGCCCAAAGGGTAGTAAGGTCAGTACTTAGTTTCTGATTGGTTTCTTCCTGGCAGTTGGGAGCCATGAGGGGATGAGGGGTGGGTCCATGGAAAAGAAAACAAAGAAGTGATATATACCACAATGATTAGGGTAGTGAGAGGAGACTAATGGGATAAGTAGGAAATAAGGGTGTCAGGAATAGTATGGGTCCATAGGGTAAACCAAAAAGTTAAAAATGAGAGGTATCATAATGATCAGGGAAAAAAGGGGAAGCGAATGAGTTAGGTCTCAAATAAGGGTGCAAGCAGGTAAAAAATGGTTAAAAATTATAGTTATCACAACAATCAGGGAGAAAAGGGGAATCCAATGAGATATGCCTCAAATAAGGGCGCGAGAAGGTAAAAAATGGTTAAAAATGATAGGTGTCACAACGATCAGGGTGAAAAGAGGAATCCAATGAGATAGGTCTCAAATAAGGGTTCTCACATGCCCCATTTTGTTTATTTATTTTTTGCCTTTTTCTCTTTTGTTTTTTCACTCTTGAAGAGTTATACTTCGATCTAAATAATACTGCAGTGTCGAAATGCCCAAATTCTTAACAGGAAAAAATGTGTAGTAATTTCACAACCCGAATGCAAGAGGGAAGGTTGCATGAAAATAGATCTTATTTGTTCCTTTTCTATTCTGTTTCCATCCCAAGGGTTAGGGTTTTCAGGGTGCCTATAGTCAAGGGTTTTCCCTGTGCTATAACTATCTGATATAAGTGTGGTGTCAAATAGTAGTAGTAGTCCCAATATCTTAGGGCACCAAATAAGGAGGCTAGACTGTAACCTTATCCATACTACTCTATTACTAAGGTACTAGTCTCTAGGGAGTATTTTCCCGAGTGTTGTTCTCTACGATACTATAGTAGTTAGGCGATCGATCAATTGATCTATGACTGGTTTTAGGATACCTAGGGGGTCTCTAGATATACTAGAGGTACTTGGAAGCGCAAGTCTATATACAGGTGTTTTCTGATGTGCTATAACTCAAAGGGGTACCAATAGGGGTTACAAGGGTGTCCAATAATGTAAGCTTAAAAACCTCTGGTATTTCCTGCGTGTATGCTTCCCCAACCGCATATTTATGCACTTAACGACATATCACTCTAGTTTAAAGATGCCGAAAGATGTCTCTACCCTAGAAAAAAATTTAACCCACAATTCCTTCCAAGGAAAGTGCTCTGATACCAGTTGTTATGCACCTGGTTATGTGATATTAAGCAGAAACAAGAATATAACTAAAATTGCCAACAAAACAACATAATGTAGAGAATAACACACCAAAATGATACCTTTATTGAACTGGGAGTAATGTTCACTTGCTTCTTTGAGGGGGAAACCTCTAGTTGAGAAACACTCTATTACAATAATTCGCAAGACAAAGCTTTCTCATGCCTCCTACTCTTATTTATACTAATTCTATCTTCTAAATAACATTCTAGATGAATATCTTTCTAGAAGCAACAACTTCTATTAGGTATTATTACATTGACTTGTTCATATTTATTAAATAGGTCTTATTAACTAATGTCGACCTTTATTACATGGAAAATATATTATTCTATCTATGTGAGGGGTTAGGTAGGTTAGGTCCCTAACATCATCAATGCAATAAATCCATAATAAAACGATTTCCATGCACACTTTTAGCTTGGAAATTCCCAATGCATACAATGTTCATTAGTTATGATGAATAATTGAAGTTATCAAGGGGAATTACATAAGCTAAGCTGGGAAACATCTTCACTTCACATGGATGTCATTCTCTATGAAAAATTACAAATATAGGAATCTCTAATGGGTTAAAGGAGTTAAATAAAATGGAAGGTTATGTTGCACAAGTGTAATTTGATCTTGTGAGGCATTTGCTACAATTAATTCATTGTGCTTCACTAGTGTTGGCATTAGTCATTTCACCCTTCACTAAAGAGAGAGTTTCTTCCATCTACCACCAAGGTGAAATAGAGAGCCTCAAAGATGATTGAAACCTCCTAATGATTGAGCTTGAAGTTCATCTACACAACTCATTTTGGGTGTAATTGTTCCTATTTGTAATCTTTTTCCTTTTTTCCAATTTCATTGCTGTAAAACTCTTTTTTTTTAAGTTCAAAAATTTCATTAATACAAAGAATTGAGTTTTATCTCCCCCATTAAATATGAATTTTAATAGTTTGTGTCTTCCCATTGTATTTAATGAAAACTTACTGATATTCTTGAGAAATTTGTAGCGTTGGTTGTTTAATTTCCATTGTGTGTAAGTTCACTAAGGAGTCTCTTTCACTTGGACACAATTTCTCTTCCTCCACATGGAAAATCAATTCACAAAGGGGATTCTTCAAAGTTTTTCTTCACTTGTTTATTTGACTTTCTCTTATTTTCATATTCAACAGAGTAATTAAGATGAATTTTCTTACTAATTGTATCTTCAGTTTTTGTCTACACTTTCAACTCCAACTTATTGGTCGAGTTCATTTGGTCCATCCTTGCACCAAATGAACCATAGTATAATGGAGACACCATTTGGAAGGCCTTCTCAAATCATTTATCTCTTCGAGTCACTCACCACTATGGAGTTGACCCTTTGATTACCTCAACACCTTCTTGTTTGGCGATAAACCTTTTTATTTTACAAGTTTTGGATTCCCAAAAAATTACTTTATGTAGTGCACATGAATTAGTTCAGATAGTTGGGTAACTCATTAGCTACACAACACTTAGGATTGCTTTCCAGTGTAGTCCGTGCTTTGTCTGTAGGACTAGGCCCATAGAATTGAGCATACCGTTTATTTTTTGTAGTAGTTTCCTAACCAATATATATGTTTTTTGATCTTTACTACATACTTTTAACTAGAGTTTTATTTTTCTTAGGTATTGAACAATGCACAATTAATTTATCATATTTAATTAATTCACTTTTAATTAAATTTAGGCTAGATTGTTTCCACTTCATGCTATTATTTATTGCCGATGATTTGGAAGTAATTTGTTATATTGTTAATGTATTCTGGTTTGTGGATACATCTCATTAATCTATGTATTCTCTTTGCCTTGCACTCTTTTTTGATCTAGGCAAATGAAAAATGGACAAAGAGGTTGCCTTATTTCCTCGTTGATTTTGGCTTAGATTTGAACATTTTACTTTTTAATATTTTCATGTTCAACAATTGTACATTACCTATTCACTCAAATCACACCTAAGGACTACATAATCAGTTCATGTTGCGGATAGAAAATTTAAAATAAACACATTCTAATAAAAATAATCTCATTAATTGATTAGATAATTCTTACATTCAACTTAGTATAGGACATTGCACATAGGATTTTGATGTCAACATTCCAAGTTCACCTCACATTTCAAACTAGAAGTTTATAACATTAAGTGTAAGTCCCTTAGTAATGAGGAATGCTTGCTGAGAAAGAGCATCTCATACATGCGTAAATAAATAGTTAGAGATGAATAAGATCCCTTCTGCTTTGGGAAAATCCCCCTAGTCAGGGTCTAATGGCTAGGCAGAGCAATGACTCCTTAAAAGAAAAAAAACTGACCTATTCTTACCCAATTTCACAAACCATAATGATTTCTTTTAAACAAGGGAAATAGGAAAAATATGAAGAATGACACCTTGTATCCTTTTGTTTGTATTAGATCTCTTTTGTCTGTTGCTTTATCCAAAGTTGCAGGTCTTCTCCCAAAGATGACCCAAAACAACACATAAAGCAATCTACAAGAGCATATATGCAATCATTATTAACATAAACATGTACTAATCCTCATGAAATAAGTTATAAACATTCAAAATTATTCACAAAAACATAGATGCATGAATTGGGAAAGGAAAACTCTCTTTTATTGATAACATATAAGGAAAATTGCAACCAGAATATTTGATGTCGACATTGCTCTACAATCCTCGCCTAGGTTTCTCCATAAGACTCCAAGTGCATTAATCCCATAATCACTAGCAAATCCTCACAATAAGCATGCAAAACTAAGGGGTTTGATGGATTGCATAAAGAGGACCAGATAATGAGAATGCTGAGGATGGTACTCAGAACTAGATGCATAAGCTCAGAGAGAAAGAAGGAGAAATTTGGGAAGAGTTTATTTGTTTCTTCATTATATATCCTCAAATGACCCCCCTAGGGCCTTTTTTATATGGAAATTAGATGGTTATTCAGTTATGAGAAGTGCTACAAGAGGTAAAAATGGTTGTGCAACCCAACATAGTTCGTAAACCCCACTGGGAAGCACAACATTTTATTTTTTTGCAACCTTTGTGAGTGTACGCAGAATGTATATGTATTAGCTGGCATATGTACACATGATGCATTTATTTTAGGGCACATACACCTTTAAAAATGGAGTTTTTAAGAAGGAAACTCAACAAAAGTGATTTGCAAGTGTGTATATAAATGGTCCATGATAAAAAATGCATAATGGTGGCATTTTGGACTATAACACCTTCTCACACTTAATCAATGGATGAATGCCTCTTAGGGTACTTCAATTAAGTTGGCATATTACTCAAAGTGATCTCTTATTTATGAGGTGTTGGCCATGAGATTCATCCCATATGTCCCTGCCTAATGTGAACACATGATTGACGACTGTTTTCCCTTGTCATTCATAATTGAGAGAAATCTTAGTGGCTAAATTTAGGACTTCTACCTAGGTGACCTGGTCATAGGGTTGTGAAAATTACGAAGACAGATAATGCCTTGTCCTTTGGGATTCATCACCTCAGGTCAAGTCACTATAAATATTCATTCTACCTTCACTTGGGTACAACCCCAACAGATTTTATCACCCTTGATATAAGCTCAATTGGAAGGCCCCATTTTTTTCCCATCTAGACTTTCTTGAACTATGATAGAGTCTTAGAAGTGTAGTTTTATCATTTTTTGCATATCATTTCACTTAGATAACATTTACAATATATATGTACTTCCTTTTACCAACACTTAGATAATCAAAGAGACTTGAGAATAAGCCACAATTGTGATCCCTTTGCATCCTGATTTCTCTTTTGATCCATAGTTTTTCACCATCACTTATCTCATCAACTAGGCATGCCATTGATACATGCATAACACATGCTATAATAGTAGGAACTAATGAAACATAATGGGATTAGGAGGAACAACACCCTTTCCGCCTTTACTAATACCTTTATATCACCACCCTCCACAATGGAGGAAACAACACCACTAAAATATTCCCATTCATGGAAATTTTATATATTCCATATTTATACCACTCCATTAACGATCACATATTTCATAGTATAGGTTGGCAGTCTATGCCTACCAAGTCGTTGTCAGACATCCTCGAGTTTGAAGGAAACGATGACAAGGACCCAACCAATCACAATGAGCTTTGAATTGTGGTGCTCCTCCAATATTATCATAGAAGACTAATAGACTTAAGATATTTTAATGAACCCTCACAGGGTTGCCACCAAGTGATATGTTGAATCATCCTTAGGTGCCTATACCACCTTTGTATCCATTATTACTATATTTTTTACCATCTTCTAGTTACCTATCTATTATGATATTGGATTCAAACTTCTCATCATGTTTCATCAAACCAAAACCACACATATTGCATATCACATCCATGAGTGGCGTTGATGGTGAAACTTTTTCAATATTAACCTCGAAGTTCCACTTTTGATGGATTTCTTCTTGAATTTACTTCTCCCTACCATTGAAAAAGACATGGCTACCTGTATGTCCCAAATTGAAGAAGAGTCCATCTTAAAGTCTTAACAGTTTGACCCCATATATGCTTAGTCTCAATATTGTATACTATTATTCTAGATGCCCCTTGACACCCTTCTCATGAATCTTCCACATTTGGGGAATATCATACTATTAATGACATTATAGGGTTGAGAGCTCATGTTGCCAATCATTTTGGAGTCCCAGGGATGATTTTAGTGGCTAAATTTCGCTCATGGGCTAATTTTCCATGGTTTTTCCAAAATGAGATTCACTATTTTAAAAATGATTAACCCAAATTATATAGGATAAAATTATTTTACCTTAATAATCGCCAAAATTTTATAAAAACTATATTAAATCCTTAAAAATTTGAATATTTTTCCAAAAATATCGCCACTCATTTATAGTTGGCATATGAAGGATTAGTAAGATTTGCCAAGGTTTCTACATTTTAAAATAAATTTTCATCCTTAAAATCATCCCTGTTTTGGACATATGTCTCTCCACGAAGGCTTTATTATTTATAGAAACCATCATAGAGGAGATATCACATCCTATGGATGACCCACTATCCCCCAATCTTATTCAAATCTACCCTAAAATGGACAAAAAGGAGTTAGTACCTCATACATGGCCCCCTCTCCCTACTACTTATGGAGGATTACCTCCCCCTAACTAGTATAACACCTACCATTGAGGTACCACAAGTTCCTACATATTATCAAGTATCCTTAGTCCCTAATAGTGTTTCACTTCCTACCAACATCAATTTGGTTCAACCTTCTCCTCCTCAATAGGGCCAATATTTGTTTAGCAAAAAAAACTCCCAACCAACCCCCTAAACAACAACAAAACAAAGGGATCAATAGTAAGAAAGGTAAAATGAATCCCAATGACCCGAGCTAGACTTAGGGACAAGGGGCACTCAACCTACTCAATTGAAGAAGGATAGGGGAAACAACAACCCCCCTAAGCAAGGAAATAATAGTTATATGCAAACAAATTTTCCTAATTTACTTTGTGGGTTTATACATTATATGCAACATTTTCTATAAATACCAAAGTTTTAATATATGTGAGTGTTTTGTAATCTCCCAAACTTGCCACAAGGGATTGATCTAGTCCCACAAGAAAACTCTAACTCACAACAACCCATCATTCTATAGAACTTCATGACTAATGATCAATATGGAATTGCAACTTCTTCATTCACCCTAACCCCAAACATTCCATTTAACTTCATTACTAATGGAGATCCTTCTAAACATGTCATTTACATGCTTGCATCCAATGATATTCACCTCTAGACACACTCTCATGCCTATGCAATTCCCAACCCCAAACCCACTAAAATAGAGTAAATCCTACCATCATCTAGTGGTCCCTTACAAATACCTTGAACCGATGTCTATCCTCACCCCCAAGTACCTAAAACATCTTTAAAGAAAATCACACATAGCCCACATGCAAGGGTATCCAACAATTGCTATGTTGTGGATGACTTGGCTACATTTCCTACTTCCATGTCAACACAAGAGGTTCTGGAATTGCCTTTCTTAATGAGAGAATTTGGTATTTTCCTTAGGATCTTTTGATCCTTCAAATTCTTATTTAATTACTTTTGATATGGACAATGTAGAACCTTAGTTTCCCCTTCTATGACCTTCCAAATCCTAGTCACCATTTGAAACCTTTTGGTTCATCATTACACAATGGATTAAGGAACATCAACTTGGATCATGTCCTTATCAATTTGGAAGAATTTAGGATCTCTAGAGTTATCCCCATCTACCATTACCCTTCGTTCCTATGATGGATGCCCTTCCTAGCCATTATGGATTTATCAAAATGTTCCCATCAAACTAAAAGGAAACATAGTATTGATTGACATCAAAGTGTTATATTTCTCATTGGATGTAAAGTCCCCAACTAGTCTAGGCTAGAATATTATGTTTGTTTTCCAAAATGTTGGTTTTATTTATAATTTTTTTTCAAACACTTTGCATTAATACTGTGGTAACCACTTGCATATCATTTTCTATCCCATACTCTTTAACTGAAATTTGGCTAGCAACCTTAACAAATAGCTTGCATGTACTCTCATTATAGACATTTAATCAAACATGTTGCATGCATTTGATATACAAAGAGTAGAAGGATAAATCATGGTATCTTTATTATGAATGAAATCCAAAATGACAATAATACAAGGCTGTGATAACAATTGCAATTTAGATTTAAAGCACACAACTTCTATTGGCTGCAACAACGACTGCAATACCCTCCTAAACACATAATAAACCTTATTGGATGCGAATGGCGGCTGGAAGATACCCTAAAACATAATAAATAAGTCATAAACTGGACAAGATACTTTTGTCTCCTTAATTGCTATCTGTGACCTCTGCCTACTCTGATACTGAATGTAGGTACCCCACCACTGCATCTAAGTGTCTCTGCAACTCTAGTTTGCAAAATCCCCCACGAGACGCGTTCGGATGATCAACGATGCCTCACAGGACATTTGTGTCCAACCTATGAGGATGCCTCGACACCCTCCTGGTAGCAATATGCATTATGTAGGGGTCCTCATGGGACACAACTGGGCAACTAACAGGGCCTCGCATGACACTCGTCTTCAACTAGTGAGGATGTCTCTGAAAAGCTTCACCAAAACCCTCCTGGTACCTACATAAATATGGGATCGACCTCCTCTATAAATTTTTTCAATCTCCTGCGTGAGCCGATATACCTCCAATCGAATACACAACCCAAAATTGAAGCTCCAATGGAAATCTTGGAAGGATTTATGTTATGACCCAAGGGGGGCATGTATATGGCTAAATGTATATGATATGACCCCAAGGGGGGGGGGGGGGGGGGGGATATATGAGACTAAAAGTAAATGAAATGTGTAAATACATATGTAATAGGGTCAGCCTAGTGATAAAGGGGCCTCATATGCAAGCGTGAATAACTATATATAAGAGATCATGTATTCATTATTGAGAGGTGAATTGTGAAGTATGAAAGGTATTTGGTTATTTGGAGGGGGTTCCCATATTCTTTAAGAAGTTATTGTGTAACTGATCTATATTGGAGTTGTGATCTACGTTGAAATTCTGTACATGGTGTGTAATTCTATTATTTTATGATATTTGTAAGCATTTGGATCATAACATTTGGTATCAGAGCTCAAGGTCTTGGGGTTTCACTACTGCATCCGAGACACCTTGGAATTTTCACTATAATTTTTTTTCTACAATGTTTAAGAAGGAACCCCTTGGAGGATATTTATTATATGGATTAAGGTACGTGGGGTTCAAATTTAATCTCCTGAGGCCTTACATGTTCGGAGATATATCCTGCGTATGATAGGGTTTTGGAATCATCTTGAATTTAGTCATCGCAAAATTTTCGCTATAAAATGTTTTCTATGATGTTTCAAACCCTGAAACCAAAACAATATTCATATAAATTATCAAGGTAGATATGATAAAAATTTCAGGTTCTGGGTCATCCTAATTTTGTAGATACACCCTGTGTAATATAGGGTATTTGACTAGTCATATTAACTAGTCTCAAACATGTGTTCCAGGTAAAACAATGATATATTATTCATTGAGTATCTAAATTAAGTGAGACTAGTTTCATTGGACAGTGGACATTGTGTAGTATTTCTGGTGCAAGTTTCAAAATCAAATATAATATATTGTTCTCTTGGCACACTTTACAAGTACGCTCTCTTGGAAGGGACAAAAATCAACAAGATGTGGGGAAGTTCCTATAACTTCTACTTGGCACATCCAATTTTGGTCAGACCTGTGGCATTGCAGAGAAGAAATTTAAGAGTACTATAGATCACAATTTTAGACTGAGAAGGGATGAAATTGCAGAGAAACATCACAATTAAGGTCGACCAGGATGACAGATTCCAAATCAGGGTTTCAAAGCTATGTTCACTTAAAACTATCATAACTTTTGATTGGAATGTCCAATTGAGCTGATTCAAAATCCATTGGAAGATAAAATATATAATAACATATTATGATAAGTGTTAGAACTATTTGATATCTTTATCCTTAATATATTGAGGTTGTTATTTGAGGGTTGGGATTAGACCTCAATTAAGAATCAATCGAAATACCTGAATTTACATGAGATGAAGATAAAGATGAAATCAATCCTATGGAATGGTTGAGGTTGGTAAAAGAATATAACATGACTCCTTCAAAGGAAATAAATTATTTTTTTGATGAATCTTGGAAGTGGTGGATGAGTGTTGATCAAAATACTAGATGACACTGCACATGGGAAGAATTTGAAAAACTCTTCGTAGATAAATGGAATAGGGATACAAAAATGGAGGAATTGTATAGAATTCAAGATGAATTAAAAGAAGCAAAGGAAGATATTAAGAAGAAGGGCGAGGAGATATATATGATACGATCCCTTAATGAATCACTCATTAAGGAGGTTAAGAACTTAAAGCAAGAAAATAATAGTAAATCAAAGTGGGAAAATGACGAGTCCAGTGAAGATTTGAAAAAGAAAGATAAAGAGATATGTAGATTACGAAACCATAACAAAAGCTATTGGATGAGGTCAAGATATTGAAAGAAGAAAAGAAGAATTGTCAAAATCAAGAATAAAGAAGGATCTTTGATGAAGAATCTACCAAAATACTGGAATATGAAATTTGCATGAAGGTTGAGGAATCCTTAAATACCGATGAGGTAAAATCAGAAATACAAGCTAGAATTGAAGAAGGACGTCAAAATTTGTTAGATGGAATCACATTGCAACTTCAAAAGGAGAAAGAAGACAAGATTCAAGAAGGTCAACATATTATACTTAAAGAAGTTGAACTCCATCTAGAGGATTTACATGTCAAATATGATGGCATTATATCAAAGGCTAGAGTAATCAAAGACCAAGCAAAGATGATCGAGGATTCCATTGTCGCTGAAAATAAGATAAATGAAATGCATGTGCAGAGTGAAGGAAGACCATCAAATGTGAAACCGTATCGACACCCTCATTACCAAGAAACATTTCAAGGAAGAAAAGAAGGACAATATCAACATTATGAAGGAAGAAGATGAAATACTTGTCAATATTCATGGAACAAGACATCGTCAAACTACTCTTCAACAAGCTATTATCAGAGACCAACAACGACTACAAATTGGAGAAGCTTCAACAAAAATACATGGAATCAAAGGAAAGAAAATTATTCAACAACTAGACACCAAGGATTAAGACCGAAATAATTAATTTTGGACGGATAGATCATCAATAATGGAATGACAAAAGCAGGAACATAAGAAAATCATATTACCTGGTTTTATCACATGTGAAGCCTTTAAATACAAATCTTTAAGGAAAAAGCTTTTTGAAGGAGGGTACTATGTTATGACCCAAGCAGGGCATATATATGGCTAAATGTATATGATATGACCCCAAGGGGGGGCATATATGGGCCTAAATGTACATGCAATGTGTAAATACATATGTAATAGGGTCAGCCTAGTGATAAAAGGGCCTCATGTGCAAGTGTGAATAGATATATATAAGATATCATCTATTCTTTATTGAGAGGTGAATTGTGAAGTATGAAAGGTATTTAGTTATTTGGAGGGGGTTCCCTTATTCTTTAAGGAGTTATTGTGTAACTTATCTATATTGGATTTGTGCTCCACTTTGACATTATGTACATGGTGTGTACTTCTATTATTTTATGATATTTGCAAGCATTTGGATCATAACAATTCCCCTCTTGTCTAGCTAGGGTGGATATTTCACCACCAAAACTAAACTGCAATGGTGGAAGGGTTTTGATAAACCATAATGAAACAATGGCTCCAAGAGCACTCTAAAATGAGAGATCAAATCATAATGCCAAAATGAAGCTCTACTCCTCCTTTTATCCTTCTTCTATGCCTTCTAGAACTTTCCCCCTTTTTGACTAAATCAAATGTGACCCTTATACCCTTTTTACTTTTACTTTAAGATTAAAAGTCACTTTAATAATGGTGAAGTAACTTATTAATTTAAAGTTACTTTATTTCCTTAATGTCACTTAAAAAAAATAACATCTCCTAACTAAGCGACATTAAATTACCCCTTTTGACTTCCCTTTTCTTTACTGACGAGCCAGGGAGTCATTTCCACTGCCGAATAGGGGAATCCAAAAATGGGGACATGACAAATCCTCCCTTCCCAAATATTTCTTGTCCTCAAGCAATCCTATCATACCCATGGGAGCAACAAACTGAACCAAACTGAAACTAATGATGATCCCTGGGTCCCAAACCCATCTGAAAGATGTAGAGTACCTACCACCCACAATAATATCTAGAAATGTGCTAACACCAACCCCCCCTGAAGTCCACCTATCAGTAGAGCAACTAGGTACTCTAAAGACTCTAGTACACTCTTCATAGTATTTCCCACCTAGGAAACTGATCCACTGCGCCATATGAATAGGCTCTTGAAAGTAACAACTTTCTCTCCCATCTATACTAGGTACCAAACTGTCAACCCATAAAATCCAAGGGTCCCATGCTATCACCAGAAAGGACTCATCATGCTATTGTTGCGCCACTCTGATCATAAATATATGATCTTCCTATTGAAACTACATCCTCCACACCTACATCCACAAGTTGTAATGCCTCAAAGAATCATCCCCACTATCAAGGATCATATCCAACCAATGTATCTCAACGAAGTCAACTAAACCAACTTTAAAATTAGGCATCATAGAGAAGTCTATGTGCTCACAAAATGATAGGGCATCCATGACACCTAGTTTCCAAGTATCAAATGGAAAATCCCTAATACTCTAGCACACCCAACCTACTGCAATTTTCCAAGCATCGTCCGAAAAATCCCCCAACATATCATTTGCAAAGTCCCTCCATGCGAACACAAGAACCCCATATATGGTAAATTCATTAGGATCCCAAACTATCCTGTATGACATGCAACACCCTCTACTCATTGCACTTGTCTGTAAGGTGCTAATACAAGAATCCACTTGAATTCTCCTGATAAGCTAGATAATCATAAGTTGCATAAACTCGGTCAACTCCTCGGAAGACCATTCCTCCAAGAAGCCACTTCTAAGCCTCCCAAAAGTAAACTATAAAAAGTCAAAACCGATTCTCTCCTCTCTAATAATACCTGAAATGTCAAATAACGTAATCCCAGGGTCCCAAACTAATCCCGGAAAGGTAACACTATGCTGATGCTGCACCACTCTGACCATCACCGTTGAACCAATGCTCCCAGTCTGCATCGTCCTCTCTATAATCCTAAGCTAATATCCTTGAAGGGACTGAAACCACCATCCTGAATCATTCCCTGCAAAGGTGTCTCAATGAAGTCTAAGTCTTCAAATCCACAACTGACCTTGAGTCTATCTTTCCATATAGAGTAAGTCTTGACCTCCTCTCTATTGACGTCCCAAAAATAAAGCATACCACTCACTTTCATGGCTATGTCGATCATCATCATGATCATCTGAATCAATCTATCACTCAAATGAATTCCTAGATACCACCACCAAATTGGAATTTCACTACTCCCAATACCTTCTAGTTGATGTTGTTCCATATTGGTAACCATCAAATTCAAAATGAGCCATGTCCCTGGCATGCCATCATATGGTGGAAACCAAGTACTAGGAATCAACTCTATGCCTTCTAATCTCTTTGGCCCCTGCCAAACTGCACCAGGAAATATGCTATCTTGATCTCCATCAATGTACTCAAGTGATTCGTGGATTCTAAACACCTCCCTGAAAAATATACCTATCATCCGCGGTGCCTCATACTCATAAGAGTACCCACAATTCCTTGTCAAATATGCATCACACATAGCCCTCATAATCTTCTCCCTAAGTGTGGACTTAGAGACAACATGTGTGCGACCTCCGTAGTGGATAATGCCATCCACCACTCTGTCAGCTGAAATCTTTGTGAACTGACCCAATACAATCTAGATCTCCTCCTATGCTTTGACCACATACCCCAAATGAAAGAACTCTGACATGGCTATAATTTTACCTGCCTCACTCATTTGACTCAGGTGAACCCTCCATGTCCTACTGAATATACTGCTAGCATAAAACAATAACACTAGATGCCACTTCCACTTCCTGCAAGACTGGAAAGTGTCATGTGCGCTGGTCAACCCCAATCGAAGATCAATCTTCGAGGAATATTCCTCTCCATGAATATTGTCCATCCACTCACCGATCCTGGGTGAACCAAACTCAATGATATGTTTTAAGTCCCTGTCTAGTGGTTTACCCTGGGAAAATGTCCCAAAAACCCACTGTACAATCTCGTCCACCGATGTATACTACTGCGTACTACCATATTATCATGTACCACCATGTATCCTATATGTGCCGCTGTATCAATCACTCCACTAATATCAACAGAACCTAGATCCCAGAGTGATGTATCTACATATGTCCTATACTCAATCCCCTAATCAAATCGTGCATATACTTCCTTGCTGGCTAGTCCACAAGGAATTTTCTCAACTACCTCCTCTTTAGCTAAGCATTGAGCAAAAATAAATGACTCATGATCCCTGCAATGTAAAATAGGTGCACAATCAAAACCCTATGTGTCAAATGTCTCCTCAAACACCTGCAACTCTGAGTGCTCCTCATGCAGAATCGTCACAAGAGGCTCCTCCTTTAGATTATGAGTGCCACTCATGCTCTCATGTGTCACTATTTCCAAAGATGACAAAGTCGCTGCTTTTATCAATTATGAAGAGCGTGCCAAACTAAGTTGGTAACAAAGCTCCCAAATCTCCCTTTCCTCGTCTTTAGCGAATTTAAGAGAAAGGTCCCTATCCATGAACAACTGTAGATAATTTGATTTCATCTGCTCTAGTGCCTCTTCTATGATGTTCAATTGGATACTAGTGATCTAGGAGGAAATCGATGGCCACCCACCTATTCCACTGGCTCAAAACAAGGGTCTCCACCTTGGCTTTGAGGCTCTAAACAACGTTTTTAGTCACACTATAAAATTTAGCCACAATGTGATGAAAAAATGTGTATTCCTCGGATATACCTTTCAAATGAGCTACCATTCACCCCAAACATAGATCGTATGCAAAAGTTATGCTCTTGAGAAGTTGACGTACGAACTACCCCCATCGGGGCCCACAAACCTTTTGGCGTTTCATCTTTCAGGGTTAGGGTTTTGGATTTTCTTTATGTTAAAAATGCCTCTATAGATTCATTGCAAACATCATCATCTTCTTGCGAATGAGCATAGCCATCACATCTCTTCTCAGAGATAAGATTCCACCATTCTAGCGAGTCATTCACTTTGTAATTTTACAGTTTCTGTACATTCTCTCATTAATAAAAAATGTGCATTACTGTACTTCTGTGTTTATTGCAATATATCTGTATATTTCATTTTTATATGTCTAACTTCATTTTGTTCTCAAAATAATCCGTATCAGTGGTATCAGAGCAGGCTACTCTTTTTCTTCTCTTAGTGCATGTCCCCGACTAGGTCAGGGTATAGAGAGTTGGGTTTCGAGCTAGTTTCTCTTGAGGAAAACCACTCTCGCCAGCCCAAGTGGCCTCCCATGGAATAAAAGAAGAGGAATGAGAGAGAAAAATATCCCATCAAGCTGTTGCTCAAGGAATCCCTTGCGCAACATAGGAACGAGATGTTGGAGAATTTTTCCCAAATCCTTCAACGATTGTCGACAATAACATGCACGTCTTTGTCAAGCAATCTCTTTGGAGACACTACCCCATTCAAGGTACACGCTAATTTTGATATTCCTATATTTGAAGGTTAGATCAATGCGGATGCTTTAGAAAAATGGTTAAATTTGCTAGAAGTTTAATTCTTTGTTCACAATTTTTCCAACAAAAAAGATCACTTTTGTGCTCCTTAAGGCTCTCCCCCATGTCAAACATTGGTGGGAAACTTACTAGGAGAAAATTTCCATAGAGGAGTCTGGAATATTTGGGGCCGAGCCCACTTGGGAATTTTTTATGGATGTCGTCAAGGAGAAATATTACCTTGTGGGAAACTATGATGACCAATACATGAGATGGACCACGTTGCATCAAAAGCGAGACCAAACTGTGCTGGAGTTCACAAATAACTTCCATACCTTGCACACCAAGCTGGGTATCAAAGACTCTGAGTGACATTTGGTTCTGAAATACCGCGAGGCTCTACATAGGTACATCCAAACTAAAATTGAGTTTGTGGATATCTCATCACTGGGATCCGCTTATATATATGCTATCAAAATCGAGCAGAAATTTAAGCAATAGAACAAGAAGGAATTTGGGTCTGCAAATCCGCAACAACCAAAGTATGGTAAAGACATCCCTAACTCACAAAACAATCAACCTCAAGAAAACCAATCCAAGCCACATGAAAGGAAGGGTAACGTGAAGACGAAGGACACTGGGAAGTGGTGTGACTTCCACAAAATCCCTTGGCACAACACTGATGAATGTCGCTCAAAACAATCATTGGTGTCTGAGCTCAAAGAAACAGAGTCGAGCCCCGACTCAGACTCTGAGTCAGAAAATAATAAAAGGATATAGATAATTGATGCATAAATCACTTCTACTATCGCGACCGCAACAATCAAACCAGAAGAACCAGAGGATCCTGAGGAGGGGGAGTGCCTTTTCAATTCACAGATGTGGGTGAAGGGGATCCCGTTGCATTTTATTGTTGATAACATAAGCCAGAAGAACCTCATCTCAACATAGGTTGTCAAGCATTTGGATTTGCTGACAACACCACACTCGCAACCATACAACAATGGATGGCTCCACTAGGGACGAGATCTTCATGTCAACCAACAGTGCCGCCTGTCATACGATATCAATCCCTTCAAGGATGAGGTACTGTGTGATGTTGCTTGTAACATACCCAACCACCCACAGGATGGACACACTACCTCCAAAACTCACTTCTGAACCGATTTCAAATTGTGATAATAATTAATTCGAAATCAAGCATGAAAGACCCACATGCATTAATCAATATCCATGCAACAACATAAAAGAAATAAACAAAGTGCTATGCACAACAAATAACCATCAAGCATGCACACATAAATACATCTCATCGATAATTAAATACATAGTGGAAAATACATTGTACAGAAACACGGAGAGCGTTTATCTTTGCAGGTAAACATTCACCAACTGGTTGCAGACCAAGGAAGTTCCTCCCAACCATAAACATTGCTATTCATTTACTGTCAACAACAGGTCACCCCCAAGCCAGGGCTATGAATCCACAAGGATGGACTCTAGGCCAAATGTAAAACACACAATGGCTGGCTAAATAGCTCTCATGTTTCCCGACCACACAACAAATCCTAATTTTCCAGCTCTCTTTCCCCTTTAGCCTGCACAACCCAAATAAAACATAGTTACCAACTTAACGAGAACTCTACAGATTTCTCGTTTTTTGGGGG
>ML816533.1:17097-30625 GCA_009831015.1 Picea engelmannii
TTGACATAGCCATGCCATTTGTGGCTACTCAGGAAGATTCAGCTCATGTCCAGTCTGAGGCAGATAAGGCAAACAACTTCATTAAGCACATTCAACACATCCGCCAACAGGTTCATGACATCTTGGACAGAGCCAATGCTAAGTACAAGCAACGACATGATCAATATCGGGTGTCACACAACTTCCAAGTGGACGACAAAGTGTGGCTGCATTTGCAAAAGGAGCGCCTCGCTGGACCCCACCGCAAGCTTCATCCGCTTCGATATGGGCAGTACACCCTCACCAAGGCTGTAGGGGAAAATGCCTTTGAGCTCAACATTCCACCATTCCTTGGTCTGCACCCAGTGTTCAATGTGGACCGCCTTCAACCCTACTTTCCACCTCTACTAGACACATCCGACATGGCAGAGCAATTCACACCAACAGAGTTAAATCTAGACTGCATGGAACAAGCCAGAACTGATCAGATCATGGATACACAGATCAAGCAGACTCGAAAACAAAGGATACCGCTATATCGAGTTGTCAAAGCAGGCCAACTCCTTCACCAAGGAAAATGGCTCACCAGGGACCAAGTTCAGCAGAAGTTTCCTCATCTCATGGAGGAACTCAATGCAATGGGGACCATTGCTTCCTAAGGGGGGAGGAATGATCTAGGTGGATATTGGTGGCCACCCACCTATTCCACTTGGACCCCCACCATTGCTTCTTTCAGTTTTTCAGTTTTCGCATAGTTTACTATTTTTAGCAGTTTTTTTCGGGTCCTGAACTTTTGGGGCCATTTTGAGGCCCTAAACGATTTTGGGTATGTTTCTCTTGCAAAATAACATTTAACGATGTTATTTTGTCTCGAGCGTTGTAGGCCTCGGATAGATCTTTCCAACGAGCTATCATACACCTAAAACGAAGATCGTATGCAAAAGTTACGACCCCGGGAAGTTGATGCACCAACTTAATCAAACGGGGCCCACATGACTTTTGGCGCTTCATCTCCCAGGGTTAGGTTTTTGGATGTCTAGGACTTTTGGCATTCCCGTTTATTGTAAAAAGGGCCTTCAGAGCCTCATTGTAATTATTTTCTCACAGATGCGAGTAGCGGCCACATCTCTTCTCAGAGATAAGCTACCAACGCTCTAGCTAGTTTATTTCCATTCTGTCTGTAAGCATATTTCAGTCATTTCTTATTAATGAAATGAAGTCTTATTTCCGCTGCATCTTTGTGTTTATGTATATTTCTGTATTTCATTGTGTTCCTACGTAAATCCGGATTAGATTGCACAGGCAGTGTAGCTTTGACATAAAAGCTTGGTGTTGGAGAAGGCTGCCAACAACACTGAGAATAGACAGGCACACCTGCCTTAAACGCCCCTGCAAAAAAACATCAAAATAGGTCTAATTTTCCAGTCCTACCTTAGAATAGACGTAAAGGGGGCAGGGGGCACAGGGCAGACAAGATTTCGCGATGCTCGAGTAATCTACCAAAAAATCATCTCACTCCATAAAACAAATAAGAGAAGTCTTAATAAATCTTCTCACTCCAGAAAACAAATAAGATCGAGTAATCTTTAAGGAAATAAATTAATCTACCAAAAAATCATCTCACTCCATAAAACAAATAAGATAAGTCTTAATAAATCATCTCACTCCAGAAAACAAATAAGAGAAGTCTTAATAGATAGGTGATAATTTCTCAATCTTGGAAGCCCTGAACGATTATTAAGTGGTGGGTGGTCCAATTATTATAGACAGTAAATGTACGAGATAAGTAATTGGTTGAGGTGTTTGAAACTTTTTATTATTAATTAATAATAAGATGATACGATTGTTCTGGATTATCATATTATAATTTGTTATAAGATTATAATTTGTTATAAGAGTAGTTTAAATGTTTTGTCTTTTGTATAATAGAAGTGTTTTAGTGTTTTAGGGTATTCACAAATATAATTTAAACAACAAAAAATAGATTTGAGTGGTTAAGTTTGTATAATGGAAGTGCTCAAAGGTTTTTCAGCGTGCTGAATCCATTTATACATTCAAAAATACATTTTAAACAATAAAAAATAATTTTTTTATCCAAATTTAAATCACTTGATTCCCGCCAAAAACGCTATAAGTAGAAAGTTTAACTAACTCCCTTTTTATATAAATCCATTTTAAAATTAAAAAATAATAAATTTACTAAATAATTATGGATCAGAAAATCGGCTGATCTTCTTCCAGGTATTTCCACCTATAAATATTTTATGACATGATGCAACAAGCATCTCGCCTTTTGCTTTTGCTGTACTGGAGTAAGGTCCGCTAAGAGATAACAGACCAAACAATGTAATTATTGTTGACCATCAGTGTCCAACGCGTTGCCGGGAAGGGAAAGAGTCTGATCATTGATGTCATTACTCGACAAGCATTAATTGCTGGGCTTGTATGACATGGAGGCTATAACCTGAGTAACAAAAACTTTATAAAATCTTTTGTTTTCTCTCTGTGCATTTTCCCTTCGGGGACACCGATAACCTAAATATTTTGAGGAGGAATTGTAAAGAAATTAACACTGAAATACAATTGACTCTTTCTACATTCAGCACAACACAAGATGAAGGATAGCTCATGCATTTTCTACATTAGATAAAATAAAGGGGTTGCACTTATATTGTACTCGTCAATGAATTTTGCATATATTTGTTTTCCAAAAATATCTACATTTTTTACGACAAGTATGAATATTCCAAACAATTTGAAGTTATGAAAAGTGTGTAATTGCTGGCGATAACCAATCATTGGACTGGACAGATCTCCGCGTGTCTGAAACCTCATAGACCGACGATTTATGTAAGGTATTTTATTGCTTGGCTTATTTTTAAAAGGGTGGGTGAAGGAGACCATTCATTTCAAAAATGGATGCCATGAAAAAGCGATCTGCAGAAGGTGGGTACCCTAATGCGAATTGCATATTACGGTTACCGGAATGGCGGGGAAGTGGACAGTACCGGAAGCTAGAGCTTGATCCGACGTCATTTTCCAAAGCCGAATGGAGGGAGGAAAGACAACCACGAGAGAAAATCCGGCGAACATTCTACAAGTGGAGTTGATCCGCTGCCAGGGCTGGGACTGGGACCAGTAATTTAGCAATGTTAGTATTTTCTTGCTGCTCTTGTCTTAAAGAAAAGAGAATGACAATGGCACATGTTGCTAAACAAAAAACACGGTCCTCAAGATTCTGAACCATATTTTTAAAGGGAGAGGGAGATTTAAAAGGTGTAGCTAAACGTTCTACTTTTGGTGTTTTTGATTGAATACGACAATTTAAATTTGGACAAAATCTGTAATTTTTTTGCTGTTGTTTAAATTGTATTTTTTAACAATAAATGTGTTGAAAAAATTCTTGGGCACTCCCATTATATAAACTTAGCTACTCAAATTAACCATTCCTCACCAGATTTTAGACAAAATCAAACTGAAAAAATAGCCTAAAAACAACCAAACTTTAAACTACTATAATTTAAAATAACTTTACTTTTCACTTACTTAGACATATTCGGTCAATTAGAAATGAATCGTTGAAGAGATTTGTCATATTGTTATAATACACACAATGTCTGGTATATTATATTTTGGGTTGGGGCGATGGCGTTATATTAGGGAGAGGTTTAGTGGTGAAAGGCAGAACCAACCACTATTGTGTAGTCTCAGCTTTAATCAAATTTATTTTACATGTACATTAAAATATGAACGCTCCCCAACGAAGCCAACTTGTTGAATTTAATGCAGCTGCAAGAGCCATTCTCCTGGAGGATGGCATAAGACCCTAGCTGTGGACTAGGGCCCCCAACACACTCCTGAGGTTTATTGGTATGAGACCAAGCAGTGAGTGCCATGACAAAAGACCCTTGTGAGGGCCCCCTGTGGATGACTAGGGTTCTTGGTCTAGGGCCAAGCAGTAAAGACCCTACATGTATTTTAGGGCCCTTGGATATGTTCTAGGGAATCCTTGCCCCATGCATGGATTGATCTTTGATCCGAAAAGATCTGTTACACGACTATGGTTGAATTATTATGCATGTGTTTATTAACCAATTAAGAAGCTTAAAGAAAGAGGAAGAAGTATGAAGGAATTATGACAACCATATACACATGCAATTTTGAAATAAAGCATAAAGAACAACAAGCCATATACACCAATGTGATAACGAAGTTCGACAATCTTGCCTACGTCTCCGGGCCTTGTCTTAGTGGGCTTTGCTTATTTCTGTTCGAAGCTTTACAAGTACATCATGATAATGCCAAAATGTTACAAAACTGATCTGGTCGTGTTCTACCAGATCTCACGAACCCATCAAAATTGACGACACCCAAATCGGATGAACGAAGCTCCCAAAAATGGCCTGCAAAGGTGCGCTCCTCAATAGCTTCCCTGCATGACAATGGCTTTGGCTCAACAATTCGGCAGCATAAACATGTTTTGAATCTCCTCCCGTGGCCTCAAGAAGGCCTGGTTTATATAGATCTGAAGTTGGTAACCATCTCCCAACTTCCCCCCAAGATCTGACCTAAAAAAGGGTGCAATATCCCCCCAAAAGGGTAAAAAATCTCCAAAACAACTTAATAAATCACAGTAAATCACTATAATAAAGTTTTTAAACCTACTTTAGAGAAATAAAGGCGCAACCCCTAACTGGTGGCCCCTTGGTCTTATGGAAATCCGCTATGTGGCCAGGTGCTAGTTGTTAGCGCACTAGCCCCCGAATTTTGGCACATGGTCGTATACGATTGGGCCATGTGCCCATGGTTTAACCCTTTTCCACGCGCATTGTGATAACCCTTACCCCCCTGGTCAAGCACCCTGGTCGGCAGGCTAGCCTGACCGACCGGGCGCTAACCGTATACAACTAAACCACCATTAAACGTCGGGTCTTATGGCTATGGGTGTCGAACCGAGGGCCAACTGCCACCACCGCGAGCGTAATACCATTGTGGTCACATTGCAAGGTCGTGTGGATGTTCCATCAGAGGGTTTAAACCAAGGGTTGGGGCCAAGCCCCGACCCTTTTTGCGCCCAAACGAACCAATAAAAAAACTTAAAACATTATAATGCCAAGTATAGTTAAGAACCAATGCACAGGTGGGCTGGCTAGCCCGACCTGCCAAGTCACTAGCTCGGTGGAAGGTCTCTGGTTCGAAACTTGTAGAGTTCAACAAATATTTGCAAATGAACAACGATCCAACCAATGGGTGCCACGTGGCAGCCCATGTGTGGGCCATGTGGCACCTTCCCACACGTCATCATAACTGCCACGTGTAAGCTTTCTATTCGTCCATCTGCCGGCCCGGTCATCACATCCTTGCCCAATCATTTCCTACCATGTGTTGTCGTAGGGCGTGCCACGTCATTTGTACGAGTGTGCCACGTGTCACCCTTGCAGTGGTGACACGTGTCACCCCAGATTGGGCCACATGTCCTGTCCATGTCAGCGTCTGTATGCCCAGTAAACCTGCCACATGTCACCTCCAGAAGCTTCCAACTGTGCCTGTCACATCAGCTGTACGACCTGTACAATGAGCTGTCACGTGGCACTGTATGGACTGTACAATGATATTTTTTTCCTTGTTTGGCAAAACGAACAGATTGCCATAACTTGAGCATACGCCGTCCGTTTGAGCCCGTTCAAGTTGCGTTGGGTTCGTATTGACAAGGAACACACACACGTATGTTTTGAAGCCATTATGAGAACTTTGATTTTTAGGTCTTTCTGAGCTCCATCAAGCTCCTGGGTCCGATTCTGGATCACACCTCCCCACTAAAGAACCTTTTGGTCCCCAAAAGGTTACAAAAATGGACTTTGACTGATTACATACTCATAAGGACGAAAACAAAACACGATGTTGTACAAAAATGATGTTATAACAGGTCATCATTTCAACATGTGTGATTACATTAATGGAAGCAAAATACAATGAAGTTGTGACATCCACTTCTGGAAAAACCAAGTGGTTGGTTTCTTTCCTTCACGACGTTCCTCTTGCTTCGCTGGTAATATTTCTTCCATCGTGAGTACATGGGAAATCATTTTTTCCTTCCTTGGACGAAGCTCCAGATTAAGCTTTCAACAACTAGCCTTTTGATGTCCACTCCTGTTGTAACAAGTGTACTGAGTTTTTGGCATCCAGACCTGTTTTCCCTTCTCATTCTTCTGTTGTGGAGTTGAGTCTTTATGTCGTGCTTCCTTCCTGGTCGACATAGGTTTCTTGTACAGAGTTTGTCTCTTCCAACACTTGGCAACACAATGCTTGGGTGAATGAGAAAAAGTACATGGATAAAGATTCCACAAGTTCCGGAATACTTGATTATGCTTATTATAATAAAAAAAAGAATTGGTAAAAACATGACCATTATACCTTCCATGTTGATCTTCATTTTGATTTGGAGATGAATTGCATTCACTACCACAATCCTCGAGTGATGCGCCATTACCTTTTGTGAAGTGTTCCTGCAATGAATTAAGCTGGCCATTTCAAGCGTTACTTGCTTTTGAAGTTTTGGAACCCATCTTGGAGGATGCTCCAATCTCCACTTCGCCATATCCCAATCCTAAATATCGAGGCCTTTCCACAACCTCAATGGGATTAATGATACCTTGGCCCTCAATTCCAAGACCCTTTCCTTCATAACCCATCCTGGTTAGCAATCTCAAACCTATACCTCTTGTATATTTTTCAAATGCACCAAAACCATCTTGATGGGAACAATGAGAATTTGATGAATGACCTTCACTGCATACCTCAGAGATGTTTTCTGAAACATATGTAGAAGACACTTCCTTCAATCCTTCTTTACCTTTGTTGTTCTTTGAAGCTTTCTCTTGAACTGTTCTCTTTCGTTCCAAGTAGACTTCATACAACACTTTCACCATCTCGGCCATGGAAAACACCGAATTTCTGAATTCCTTCTCATCTTGAGAAAGTCCTCCTATAGATGCCATTTTCTCCCTTGAGATGAGCTCTTCCCTGGTAAACATGCAAACTCAAATTCAAACGTCAACTAGTTCTGATACCAACTTGATATGAAAAGATTTTTTACACGACTATGGTTGAGTTATTATGCATGTGTTTATTAACCAATTAGGAAGCTTAAAGAAAGAGAAAGAAGTATGAAGTAATTATGACAACCATATACACATATGCAGATCTGAAATAAAGTATAAACAACAACAAACCATATACACCAATGTGATAACGAAGTTCGACAATCTCGCCTACGTCTCTGGGGCTTGTCTCAGTGGGCTTTGATTATTTCTGTTTAAATATTTACAAGTACATCATGATAGTTCCAAAAGGTTACAAAACTGATCTGGTCGTGTTCTACCAGATCTCATGAACCCATCAAAACTGACAGCACCCAAATTAGATGAACGAAGCTCCCAGAAATGGCCCGCAAAGGTGCGCTCCTCAATAGCTTCCCTGCATGACAATGGTTTTGGCTCAACAATCCGGCAACATAAACCTATTATGAACCTCCTCCCCTAGCCTCAAGAAGGCTTGGTTTATATAGATCTGAAGTTGGTAACCATCTCCCAACTTTCCTCCAAGATCTGGCTTAAAAAAGGGCCCAATATCCCCCCAAAATGGCAAAAAATCTCCAAAACAGCTTAATACATCATAGTAAATCACTATGATAAAGTTTTTAAATCCACTTTGGAGAAATAAGGGTGCAACCCCTAACTGGATGTCCCCTTGGTTGTATGTAAATCCTCCATGTGGCCAGGCGCTGGTCCTTAGCGCACTAGCCCCCGAAGTTTGGCACCTGGTCGTATACGATTGGGCCATGTGCGTGCGGTTTAACCCTTTTCCATGCGCACTGTGATAACACTTACCCCCTGGTCAAGCACCCTGGTTGGCGCACTAGCCCGACCGACCAGACGCTAACCGTATATAAATAAACCACCGTTAAACACTGGGTCTTATGGCTATGGGTGCTGAACCGAGGGCCAACTGCCACCACCGCGTGCATAATACCATTGTGGTCACACTGCAAGGTCATGTGGATGTTTCAATGGAGGGTTTAAATCAATGGCTGGGGCCAAGGCCCAACACTTTTCACACCCAAATGAACCAATAACAAAACTTAAAATATTATAATGCCAAGTATAGTTAAGAACCAATGCGCAGGCGGGCTGGCTAGCCCGGCCTGCCAAGTCACTAGCTCGGTGGAAGGTATCCGGTTTGAAACTCGTAGACTCCAATTTTTTTTTGCAAATGAACAATGAGCCAACCGATGGGTGACACGTGGAATTCCATGTCTGGGCCACGTGGCACCTTCCCACACTTCATCATAACTGCCACGTGTCAGCTTGCTATTCGTCCATCTACCGGCCATGTCAGCACATCCTTTCCTAGTCACTGCCTGCCATGTGTCGTCGTAGGGCATGCCATGTCATTTGTATGGATGTGCCACATGTATCCATACGGGCGTGCCACGTCATCCGTACGAACGTGCCACGTGTCATCGTAGGGCGTTCCATGTGTCACCCCCAAATTGGGCCAACTGTCATGTCCATGTCAACGTCCGTATGCCCAGCTAGACTACCACGTGTCACCTCTAGAAGCTGCCAATTGTGCCTGCCATGTTAGTTGTACAACTGTACAGCCTGTACAATCAGCTACCACGTAGTACTATATGGACTGTACAATCATCATTTTTTTGCCTATTTGGCAAAACGAACAGATTGCCATAACTTGAGCATACGATGTTCGTTTGAGCCCGTTCAAGTTGCGTTGGGTTCATATCGATGAGGCCTACACACACATACGTTTTGAAGCCATTATGAGAACTTTTATTTTTAGGCCTTTCTGAGCCCCATCAAGTCCTGGATCCGATTCTGGATCAATCCTTAAATGTGTTGATCCTTGGTCTTGTACCTTGGTGGGTAAGACCCCAGATGTGTTCTGGGGCAACCTGGTCTTTGACCAGGTAGATCTTGGTGTAATACCAAGATGTGTTGATGTGTGATCCTCTTGCTCTCTCCCAGGATGGTCCATGGGACCTAGGAGAGACTATGAAGATGGGCATGACCACATTGTGTGATGTACCCCCCCTTATGCAGTGATGATAAAGTTTATTGGTCACCTTGAGATTTATATGGACATGTTTTACCACTAAGAAAACCCCTTGTCTTTCCTAACCCCTTGATTGATCTTCATCCTTGGTTTTTGAGTTTGAGTATGAGTAGGGTTCTTAATTTTGTGTTTTTGGGGTTTTGTAATGTTAATTTAAAAATATTAATTAATATTTAATTTGACATATTAATTTAATATTTATATTAAATAATATGTCATTATATTAATCAATATTTTATTAACCTAAGCCCTAACCTAAAACTATAAATTAGAACCTACCTTTTCATTCTAACTTACACTCACTCACACTCACTCTCTCCTCTTCAAAGTGGCAGATACTTCTGTGATATTCTTCCTGAGTCTTGCGGCCCCATTGAATGTTCAAGTTTCGGTTCATATTTATTTGTGATGGAAGGCAGTATCTAGGTGTTATCCTATTGGTTGTTCTCTTGCTGAGTTGATGACTCTGCCAGGTCACTGTTACTACACAGATCTGTCTTCTTCTAAGAAGCCGACCACCCTACTATACATATCTTCCCTCTTCTAAGCATTCAACCACCCTTCACTCAACAAATCTGCTCTTTTCAAGCAGTTGACCCTCCTTTCTCTGTGTGAGATCCGTGTGATATAATCGCTGGCCCTATATTGTAGGCTGTCATCTACCCCTGTGTGCAGATCTGGAACTAGTGAGGGCCACGAATCTCCTTCCAGGTTTCTTTTCATTGCTGCCACACGTTCTCTAGCTGCCAGATCCATCCCTGTGTGTCATTGTTATAAGAGTTTTCTATTTAAGAAAACAGTTTGGGGTTTTTGTCTTTTGGAAAAACAATCCTATGATCTCCTTGACAGAGATCAAACCCTAAGTGGTTGATCTATGAACCTAAACTATATTTGAGCATATCAGAGAGGATTATATTCACTTGTGTGCCAAGCTCTTCTATCATTGTTCAAGAGGTAAATCTCAGAGGTAAGTTTCAGTTGCATTTGCTTTAGTTTGAGTTACTTGTTCAAAGCTCAGATCTACTTGTTTTACATACTCATAAATAATTGATTGTTTCAGATCTACTTGTTTTACATGCTCAGAAATATTTCTTGTTTTATATCTATAGTTGTTGTTTTCAGATCTACTATATTTCTTATGTGCCTCTGATCGGGAATCTTTATTTATATCTGTTGTGTACTCGCTGATCTAGTAAACATAAAATTTTGAAAAGTATTATTTATGTTCTTTTCCTTATTTCTAATATGGTTTCAGAGCTTAGGGCGTGAAAAGAGCTCAAGAAGTGTAGACTCGAGCCTGTGTAGATCCATATTGTTAAGGTTTGTTTTGCAGATCAACAACATATCCTCTACTAAACTGATCCATAACTTAGCATGGCCTCCTCTTTAGTCAAAGTTGAAGATAGACTTGTAGGGGCTTCCAACTTCAATGATTAGAAGTGAAAAATACTCAACATTCTTGAAGAGAGTGATCTAGAAGAGTTGATTACTAGGGTAATTGAAGAACCCACCATAAACATAACCAGGGCAACATACAGGAAGAAACAAACCAAGGCTAAAAGAATCATTTTTTATTATGTTATGGACAACATGATGCCCATCATTAGTCATCTAAGGACTACCAAAGATTGATTTGATGCCCTAGCTAATATCTATGAAAAGAAGGCGCCAACTTTAAAGAGAATATTGAAGAAACAACTATGTACTTTGAGGATGGGAAAAGATGAAACAATTTCTACCTTCTTCTCCAAGATTGCTCAAACCAGAGATCAACTTATAACAATAGGAGTTTTTGTAGATGATGATGATCACCTTGTGCAAACTGCAGTTGATGGACTCCCAGAGTCATGGGGAGTTTTTCTCGCTTCAGTCAATGGAAGAGAAGCTCAACCTAATTTTGGCAGATTATGGCATGACTGCTTAGAATAAGAAGGAAGATTCAAAAGAAAAAATGAACATTCAATTCTAAGAGATCATGCCCTTTCAGCAAAAGCCAAGAAATGGAAAAAGTTTCCTCAATCTAAAGGCAAAGGTAAGAAACTTCGAGGTAAGTTATCTCATCTTAATCCTCATTTATTTAAAGTAAAATGTTTTAATTGCAATAATCTAGGACATTATGCAAAAGATTGCAGAAACCCTCCCTCTCAGCAAAGAAGAAAAGGAAAGTTCCAAGCCTCAATTGCTACTGAAGAGGCTAAGCCTCAACAATAACCTCAAAGAATACAAACCAGGGTAGCCACCAAAGAGAAAGAACAAAATCAAGAATATTATCTCATCTCATCTCTTTTTGGTACTATAACCAAGTCGGAGGAGATTTGGTTAATCAACAACGATGCCTCCAAACACATGACAGGTTTCAAACAAAATTTTGCAAACTATCGAGACAAGAAATTCAATGTAAAGGTAGAACTGGATATTGATGGTACTTATGACATAAAAGGTTTTGGATCCACTTCTTTCCAACTTCAATCAAGTAATATCTTTCATATTGATGAAAATCTTTATGTTCCTGGTTTAAAGAAAAATCTAATCTTAGTTGCAGTGTTATAAAGCAAAAGATACTCAATAGCCTTCACCAAAGGGAAGACTCTCATTTGGTCTTCAAATGGAGACCTGATCATTGCTATGATTATTGTAACTTGTGAGAGTGGGCTTTATAAAATCTCAGGTCAAGTTGTTCAAGCACTAGCTCACGAGATGATAAATCCCTATGAGATCTGACACAAAAGGCTTGGACATATCAACTACAACGCACCTCCAGGTTTGCAAAAGATGGTAACAAGTATGCTAGTATTTTATTTTGAACCTGATAGTGTTTGTAGAGGTTGTGCATTCGGTAGGAATACAAAGAAATCCTATCCTCTCAGCAATATAAAATCTAATGACATTCTAGATCTAATTCATTCTGATCTTTGTGGACCCATGACTGCTCCATCTATGAATGGTTGTATTTACTATATCATTTTTATTGATGATTGCTCTCGTAAAACTTAGATTTATTTTTTAAAGACTAAAGATGAATCTTTCAGCAGATTTCAAGATTTCAAGAATCTTGTTGAAAATCAGACAGACAGACACACACAGGTTTTCAGAACAGACAATGGTAAAGAATTTGACTTCTTCAAATATGATGAACTCTGTTGGGCTTTTGGGATTAGGAGGGATCTGACTGTGTCGTATAATCCCCAACAGAGTGGGGTCGCAGAAAGAAAGAACATAACTATTTTTGAAGTAGCAAGAGCCATGATGTATGACCAAAACTTACCACTATCTCTTTGGGCCGAAGCTTCCAATACTGTAGTCTACATTCAGAACAGATGTCCACACAAAGATCTTGAAAAGAAAACTCCAGAAGAAGTTTTCACTGGTATAAATCCTTCAGTTGATCACTTGAGAATCTTTGGCAGTCCAGTCTATGTTCACATTCCAAAAGAAAAGAGGACTAAGCTAGAGCCCTCTGGAAAGAAATGAATTTTTGTGGGATATAGTGAAACCTCAAAGGCTTACAAAATTTGTATCCCATGTCAAAAGGTCATCAAGGTTAGTAGAGACGTGACTTTTCATGAGTAAACAACTTTTCTTCATGCCAGAGAACTTCCATGTGATTCAGGGGAGCAGGAAGCTTCATCTCTTGAATCTTCAGATTCACCTCTTCCATATGAGCAGAGAGAGGAGACCTTGAAACTTCCAGTGGATCCCTCAAGAGATACTATTGAGTTTTCTTTAGAGAAACCTCCTATTAAAATGAAACCAACCTGGTGCTGAGAAATTCTAAAAGAAACAAAAAAACATTCAACACCTAAGGGCACTTTCAGAGAAAATAAGAAACTAGATAAGTACTCCAGTCTTATAGCTAAATTGAATCTTGTGATTGATTTAGAACCTTCCACATTTGAAGAAGCCTCCAAACATCAAGTGTGGAAAGATGATATTATATAAGAATATGATTCAATTCTAAAGAATGAAGTATGGGCAGTGGTTCCAAGACCTTGTGGAAAATCGGTGGTAACTTCCAAATGACTTTATAAGATAAAACATACATCAGATGACATTATTGAAAAATACAAGGCTAGATTCGTGGCTCGTGGTTTATCTCAGAAAGAAGGAATTGACTATGATGAGATCTTTGCTCCAGTTGCCAGATGGGATTGGCCAGCCCCAACCACCCTAAGAGAGCTCCGCAACTTTTTAGGTATTGCCAATTTCTACCCCAGGTTTGTGTTGGGATTCTATCATATCACTTGGCCCTTGAGTCAAGTCACCAAGGGAGGAGCCAAAGAAAAATTATTTTGGTTTGAACCTCAATAGAAGGCGTTCGGGGAGTTGAAACATCGCCTCTGCTCTGCACCAGTGCTCACATTACCAGACTTGCAACAACCATTTGAGATCGAGACAGATGCCTCCGACTATGCTATTG
>ML816533.1:30961-41050 GCA_009831015.1 Picea engelmannii
ATACACTCTTGGAGGGTAAGCAAGTTCCCAATTTTCACCTCCAGGATGCCCTGCTTTGTCACTTGGGACACCTTTGTGTTCCTTCAAGCGAGCATGCCAAGATGATTTGGGAGGCGCACTACAGTCGAGTCGCTAGGCATTTCAGGGTCGAGAAAACCGTGGCAGTACTGCAAAAGTATTTTTATTGGCCGAACCTTCGACAAGATGTCGGGAAGTACATCAAGTCCTGCAATGCTTGCGCCGTTGCCAAACCGACCATCAAGAAGCAAGGCCTCTATACTCCGCTTCCTACCCCCATTCGACCTTGGGAATCCATCTCTATGGATTACATGTCGGGCCTTCCTTCTAGTAAGCATGGCAATGACTGTGTTTTTGTGGTCGTCGACCGATTCTCGAAGATGTCCATTATGATTCCCTGCAAGAAGAATATCACAGCAGAAGCCACTGCTAAACTCTTCTTTGAACTAGTGTGGGTACACTTTGGGATCCCACAGTCTATCATCTCAGATCGGGACAGTAGGTTCCTCAGTACATTTTGGTCCAGACTCTGGTCGATGTTGGACACCAAGCTCACCAAGTCCACAACTTTCCATCCGCAAACTGATGGCCAGACATAGGTCGTCAACCGGATGATCATACACATTTTTTGCATGTACAATTCAAAGCATCCATGCACATGGGATGAGAGCCTCCTCTATGTACAACACAACTACAACCAGGCTCTCCATAGCTCAACTAGCCACAACCCCTTTCAAGTGGGCTTGGGATTCCAGCCACTATGTCCCATTGACATAACCATGCCATTTGTGGCTACTCAGGAAGATTCAGCTCATGTCCAATCTGAGGCGGATAAGGCAAACAACTTCATTAAGAACATTCAACACATCCGCCAACAGGTTCATGACATCTTGGACAGATCCAATGCTAAGTACAAGCAACGACATGATCAACATCGGGTGTCACACAACTTCCAAGTGGACGACAAAGTGTGGCTGCATTTGAAAAAGGAGTGCCTCGCTGGACCCCACCGCAAGATTCGTCCGCTTCGATATGGGCCGTACACCCTCACCAAGGTTGTAGGGGAAAATTCATTTGATCTCAACATTCCACCATTCCTTGGTCTGCACCCAGTGTTCAATGTGGATCACCTTCGGCCCTACTTTCCACCTCTACTAGACACATCCGACATGGCAGAACAACTCACACCAACAGAGTTAAATCTAGACTGCATGGAACAAGCCAGAACTGATCAGATCATGGATACACAGATCAATCAGACTCGAAAACAAATGATACCGCTATATCGAGTTGTCAAAGCAGACCAACTCCTTCACCAAGGCAAATGGCTCACCAGGGACCAAGTTCAACAGAAGTTTCCTCATCTCATGGAGGAACTCAACGCAATCGGGACCATTGCTTCCTAAGGGGGGAGGAATGATCTAGGTGGATATTGGTGGCCACCCACCTATTCCACTTGGAACCCCACCATTGCTTCTTTCAATTTTTCAGTTTTCGCATAGTTTACTATTTTTAGCAGTTTTTTTCGGGTCCATTTTGAGGCCCTAAATGATGTTTTTTTGGGTATGTTTCTCTTGTAAAATAACATCTAATGATGTTATTTTGTCTCGAGCGTTGTAGGCCTCGGATAGATCTTTCCAACGAGCTATCATACACCTAAAACAAAGATCGTATGCAAAAGTTACGACCCCGGGAAGTTGATGCACCAACTTACCCAAATGGGGCCCACATGACTTTTGGCGCTTCATCTCCCAGGGTTAGGTTTTTGGATGTCTAGGACTTTTGGCATTCCCGTTTATTGTAAAAAGGGCCTTTAGAGCCTCATTGTAATCATCTTCTCACAGATGCGAGTAGCAGCCACATCTCTTCTCAGAGATAAGCTACTAGCGCCCTAGCTAGTTTATTTCCATTCTGTCTGTAAACATATTTAAGTCATTTGTTATTAATGAAATGAAGTCTTATTTCCGCTGCATCTCTGTGTTTATGTGTATTTCTGTATTTCATTGTGTTCCTACATAAATCCGGATCAGATTGCACAGGCAGTGTAGCTTTGACATAAAATCTTGGTGTTGGAGAAGGCTGCCAACAACACTGGGAATAGACAGGCACACCTGCCTTAAACGCCCCTGCAAAAAAACACCAAAATAAGTCTAATTTTCCAGTCCTGCCTTAGAATAGACATAAAGGGGGCGCAAGGCAGGCAAGATTTCATGACGCTCGAGTAATCTACCAAAAAATCATCTCACTCCATAAAACAAATAAGAGAAGTCTTAATAAATCATCTCACTCCAGAAAACAAATAAGATCGAGTAATCTTTAAGGAAATAAATTAATCTACCAAAAAATCATCTCACTCCATAAAACAAATAAGATAAGTCTTAATAAATCATCTCACTCCAGAAAACAAATAAGAGAAGTCTTAATAGATAGGTGATAATTTTTCAATCTTGGAAGCCCTGAACGATTATTAAGTGGTGGGTGGTCCAATTATTATAGACAGTAAAGGTACGAGATAAGTAATTGGTTGAGGTGTTTGAAACTTTTTATTCTTAATTTTTTATAATAAGAGTAGTTTAAATGTTCTATCTTTTGTATAATAGAAGTGTTTTAGGGTTTTTTCAGTAAGCTGAATTCATTTATGCATTCACAAATATAATTTAAACAACAAAAAATAGATTTGAGTCGTTAAGTTTGTATAATGGAAGTGCCCAAGGGTTTTTCAGCATGCTGAATCCATTTATACATTCAAAAATACAATTTAAACAATAAAAAATAGAGATTTTATCCAGATTTAAATCACTTGATTCCCACCAAAAACACCAAAAAGTAGAAAGTTTAACTAACTCACTTTTTATATAAATCCATTTTAAAATTAAAAAATAATAAATTTACTAAATAATTATGGATCAGAAAATCGACTGATCTTCTTCCAGGGATTTCCACCTATAAATATTTTATGACATGATGCAACAAGCATCTCGCCTTTTGCTTTTGTTGTACTGGAGTAAGGTCCACTAAGAGATAACAGACCAAACAACGTAATTATTGTTGACCATCAGTGTCCAACGCGTTGCCGGGAAGGGAAAGAGTCTGATCATTGATGTCATTACTCGACAAGCATTCATTGCTGGGCTTGTATGACCTGGAGGCTATAACCTGAGTAACAAAAACTGGATAAAATCTTTTGTTTTCTCTCTGTGCATTTTCCCTTCGGGGACACCGATAACCTAAATATTTTGAGGAGGAATTGTAAAGAAATTAACACTGAAATACAATTGACTCTTTCTACATTCAGCACAACACAAGATGAAGGATAGCTCATGCATTTTCTACATTAGATAAAATAAAGGGGTTGCACTTATATTGTACTCGTCAATGAATTTTGCATCTATTTGTTTTCCAAAAATATCTACATTTTATACGACAAGTATGAATATTCCAAACAATTTGAAGTTATGAAACCATGAAACAATTTGAAGTTATGAAGTTATGAAACAATTTTATACGACAAGTAATTGCCGAGTGGCGATAACCAATCATTGGACTGGACAGATCTCCGCGTGTCTGAAACCTCATAGATCGACGATTTATGTAATGTATGTTATTACTTGGCTTATTTTTAAAAGGGTGGGTGAAGGAGACCATTCATTTCAAAAATGGATGCCATGAAAAAGCGATCTGGAGGTGGGTACCCTAATGCGAATTGCATATTACGGTTAGAAAAATGGCGGGGAAGTGGACAGTACCGGAGCTAGAGCTTGATCCGACGTCATTTTCCAAAGTCGAATGGACGGAGGAAAGACAACCACGAGAAAAAATCCGACGAACATTCTACAAGTGGAGTTGATCCGCTGCCAGGGCTGGGACTGGGACCAATAATTTATCAGCAACAATGTTAGTATTTTCTTGCTGCTCTTGTCTTAAAGAAAAGAGAATGACAATGGCACATGTTGCTAAACAGAAAACACGATCATCAAGATTCTGAACCATATTTTTAAAGGGAGAGGGAGAGGGAGATTTAAAAGGTGTAGCTAAACGTTCTACTTTTGGTGTTTTTGGTTGGATCTGACAATTTAAATTTGGACAAAATCTGTATTTTTTTTAACAATAAATGTGTTGAAAAAACTCTTGGACACTCCCACTGTATAAACTTAGCCACTCAAATCTACCATTCCTCACCAGATTTTAGACAAAATCAAACTGAAAAAATAACCTAAAAACAACCAAAATTTAAACTACTATAATTTAAAATAACTTTACTTTTCAATTACCTCGACATATTCGGTCAATTAGAAATGAATAATTGAAGAGATTTGTCATATTGTTATAATACACACAATGTCTAGTAGGTTTCCGGTATATTATATTTTGGGTTGGGGTGATGGCGTTATATTAGGGAGAGGTTTAGTGGTGCAAGGCAGAACCAACCACTATTGTGTAGTCTCAACTTTAATCAAATTTGTTTTACATGTACATTAAAATATGAACGCTCCCTAACGAAGCCAACTTGTTGAATTTAATGCAGCTACACGAGCCATTCTCCTAGAGGATGGCATAAGACCCTAGCTGTGGACTAGGGCCCCCAACACACTCTTGGGGTTTCTTGGTATGAGACCAAGCAGTGAGTGCCATGACAAAAGACCCTTGTGAGGGCCCCCTGTGGATGACTGGGGTTCTTGGTCTGGGACCAAGCAGTAAAGACCCTAGATGTATTTTAGGGCCCCTGGATATGTTCCAGGGAATCCTTGCCCTGTGCTTGGATTGATCCTTGATATGAAAAGATCTTTTACACGACTATGGTTGAATTATTATGCATGTGTTTATTAACCAATTAGGAAGCTTAAAGAAAGAGGAAGAAGTATGAAGGGATTATGACAGCCATATACACATATGTAGTTCTGAAATAAAGCATAAAGAACAACAAACCATATACACCAATGTGATAACGAAGTTCGACAATCTTGCCTACGTCTCCGGGCCTTGTCTTAGTGGGATTTGCTTATTTCTGTTCAAAGCTTTACAAGTACATCATGATAATGCCAAAATGTTACAAAACTGATCTGGTCGTGTTCTACCATATCTCACAAACCCATCAAAATTGACGACACCCAAATCGGAAGAACGAAGCTCCCAAAAATGGCCTGCAAAGGTGCGCTCCTCAATAGTTTCCCTACATGACAATGGCTTTGGCTCAACAATTCGACAGCGTAAACATGTTCTAAATCTCCTCCTGTGGCTTCAAGAAGGCCTGGTTTATATAGATCTGAAGTTGGTAACCATCTCCCAACTTCCCCCCAAGATCTGACCTAAAAAAGGGTGCAATTTCCCCAAAAAAGGGTAAAAAATCTTCAAAACAGCTTAATAAATCACAGTAAATCACTATAATAAAGTTTTTAAACTTACTTTGGAGAAATAAGGGCGCAACCCCTAACTGGCTGCCCCCCTGGTCCTATGGAAATCCTCCATGTGGCCAGGCGCTGGTCGTTAGTGCATTAGCCCCCGAATTTTGGCACCTGGTCATATACGATTGGGCCATGTGTCCACAGTTTAACCCTTTTCCACGCGCATTGTGATAACCCTTACCCCCCTGGTCAAGCACCTTGGTCGGCGGGCTACCCTGACCGATCGGGCACTAACCGTATACAACTAAACCACCATTAAACGTCAGGTCTTATGGCTATGGGTGTCGAACCGAGGGCCAATTGCCACCACCGTGAGCGTAATACCACTGTGGTCACACTGAAAGGTTGTGTGGATGTTCCCTCAGGGGGTTTAAACCAAGGGCTGGGGCCAAGCCCCGACCCTTTTCGCGCCCAAGCGAACCGATAAAAAAACTTAAAACATTATAATGCCAAGTATAGTTAAGAACCAATGCACAGGTGGGCTAGCTAGCCCGACCTGCCAAGTCACTAGCTCGGTGGAAGGTCTCTGGTTCGAAACTTGTAGAGTTCAACAAATTTTTTCAAATGAACAACGATCCAACCAATGGGTGCCATGTGGCAGCCCATGTGTGGGCCACGTGGCACCTTCCCACACGTCATCATAACTGCCACGCGTAAGCTTTCTATTCGTCCATCTGCCGGCCCGGTCAACACATCCTTGCCCAGTCATTTCCTGCCATGTGTTGTCGTAGGGCATGCCACATCATTTGTACGAGAGTGCCACGTGTCATCCTTGCAATGGTGACATGTGTCACCCTAGATTGGGCCACATGTCCTGTCCATGTCAGCATCCGTATGCCCAGTAAACCTGCCACATGTCACCTCCAGAAGCTACCAACTGTGCCTGTCACGTCAGCTGTACGACCTGTACAGTCAACTGCCACGTGGCACTATATGGACTGTACAATGATCTTTTTTTCCTTATTTGACAAAACGAACAGATCGCCATAACTTGAGCATACGATGTCTGTTTGAGGCCGTTGAAGTTGCGTTGGGTTCGTATTGACAATGACTACACACATGTATGTTTTGAAGCCATTATGAGAACTTTGATTTTTAGGCCTTTCTAAGCCCCATCAAGCTCCTGGGTCCGATTCTGGATCACACCTCCCCACTAAAGAACCTTTTGGTCCCCAAAAGGTTACAAAAATGGACTTTCACTTATTACATACTCATCAGGACGAAAACAAAACACGATGTTGTACAAAAGTGATGTTATAACAGGTCATCATTTCAACATGTGTGATTGCATTAATGGAAGCAAAATACAATGAAGTTGTGACATCCACTTCTGGCAAAATCAAGTGGTTGGTTTCTTTCCTTAACAACGTTCCTTTTTCTTCGTTGGTAATATTTCTTCCATCGTGAGTACATGGGCAATCATTTTTTCCTTCCTTGGACGAAGCTCCAGATTAAACTTTCAACAACTAGCCTTTTGATGTCCACTCCTGTTGCAACAAGTGCACTGAGTTTTTGGCATCCATACCTGTTTTCCCTTCTCTTTCTTCCGTTGTGGAATTGAGTCTTTATGTCGTTCTTCCTTCCTGGTTGACATAGGTTTCCTGTACAAAGTTTGTCTCTTCCAACACTTGGCAACACAATGCTTGGGTGAATGAGAAAAAGTACATGGATAAAGATTCCACAAGTTCTGGATTACTTGATTATGCTTATTATAATAAAAAAAAGAATTGGTAAAAACATGACCATTATACCTTCCATGTTGATCTTCATTTTGATTTGGAGATGACTTTCATTCACTACCACAATCCTGGAGTGATGCACCATTACCTTTCGTGAAGTGTTCCTGCAATGACTTAAGCTGGCCATTTCAAGCGTTACTTGCTTTCGAAGTTTTGGAACCCATCTTGGAGGATGCTCCAATCTCCACTTTGCCATATCTCAATCCTAAATATCGAGGCCTTTTCACAACCTCAATGGGATTAAGGATACCTTGGCCCTCAATTCCAAGACCCTTTCCTTCATAACCTATCCTGGTTAGCAATGTCAAACCTATACCTCTTGTATATTTTTCAAATGCACCAAAACCATCTTGATGGGAACAAGGATAATTTGATGAATGACCTTCACTGCATACCTCAGAGATGTTTTTTGAAACAGATGTAGAAGACACTTCCTTCAATCCTTCTTTACCTTTGTTGTTCTTTGAAGCTTTCTCTTGAACTGTTCTCTTTCGTTCCAAGTAGACTTCATACAACACTTTCACCATCTCGGCCATGGCAAACACCGAATTTCTGAATTCCTTCTCATCTTGAGAAAGTCCTCCTATAGATGCCATTTTCTCCCTTGATATGAGCTCTTCCCTGGTAAACATGCAAACTCAAATTCCAAACGTCAACTAGCTCTGATACCAACTTGACCCGAAAAGATCTTTTACACGACTATGGTTGAGTTATTATGCATGTGTTTATTAACCAATTAGGAAGCTTAAAGAAAGAGAAAGAAGTATGGAGGAATTATGACAACCATATACACATATGCAGATCTTAAATAAAGTATAAACAACAACAAACCATATACACCAATGTGATAACGGAGTTCGACAATCTTGCCTACGTCTCCGAGGCTTGTCTCAGTGGGCTTTGATTATTTCTATTTAAATATTTACAAGTGCATCATGATAATGCCAAAAGGTTACAAAACTGATCTGGTCGTGTTCTACCAGATCTCATGAACCCATCAAAACTGACGGCACCCAAATCAGATGAACGAAGCTCCCAAAAATGGCCCGCAAAGGTGCACTCCTCAATAGCTTCCCTGCATGAAAATGGTTTTGGCTCAACAATCCGGCAACATAAAGCTATTATGAACCTCCTCCCCTAGCCTCAAGAAGGCTTGGTTTATATAGATCTAAAGTTGGTAACCATCTTCCAACTTCCCCCCAAGATCTGGCATAAAAAAGGGCCCAATATCCCCCCAAAAGGGCAAAAAATCTCCAAAACAACTTAATACATCATAGTAAATCACTATAATAAAGTTTTTAAACCCACTTTGGAGAAATAAGGGCGCAACCCCTCACTGGATGACCCCTTGGTTGTATGGAAATCCGCCATGTGGCCAGGCGCTGGTCCTTAGCGCACTAGCCCCCGAAGTTTGGCACCTGGTCGTATACGATTGGGCCATGTGCCTGTGGTTTAACCCTTTTCCATGCACACTGTGATAACACTTACCTCCCTGGTCAATCGCCCTGGTTGGTGCGCTAGCCCGATCGACCGGACGCTAACCGTATACAAATAAACCACCGTTAAACACTGGGTCTTATGGCTATGGTGTTAGAAAAACAGGACCGCAGAACAATAAAATAAAACAAATGCAGAAACAAAACACAGAATATACAAAATACAAGAGAGACACAGATTTACGTGGTTCACCCAGTGTGGGCTATGTCCACCAGAGAAATTTCCAAGTCCTTTCTTTATTATTATCCAACAAAATGAAGGGATACAACCTACAACAAAACCCGTTGTAACTTTTTTTTCTTTCTCTCACAGTCTCCTCTCTCAGAATACAATACTTGCGAACATACATAGCCACAATAAATTTCCCTCGTAAAAGAAGGTTGCCTTTTAGGGCAAAAAACCCTAACATAATCTCTATCGTTAGATCTACGACCTTATAATGAACGGTCCAGATTTACAATGAAATTACAATATACTTTTACAAGGCAATTTTTGCTTCTGGGGCTTCGTCCCCGAACCCCCGCTGGGGGCCCGCTTGCCCCTAGACCCCCCAGCCAGGGGGATAGCCCCCCCGGACCCCGCAGAGGGGGTACCCCCCCTCTACACTCCCCCACGTGGAAGAGTGTACATACTTCTGGGGTGTAAATACTTCATGGGGTATAAACACGGCTAAAAGTAAAAGACCTCTAAATTAGGAAGATAATCAGGCTCCACAACCAACAATCTCCCACTTGGAGACTAATCTCAACAATTCCACTGCTGCTGTATATGCTGGACTCTGAACCTTTTTGGACCTAGAAAATTTCTCATCTTCGTCTTCATTCTTGAAGACCAACTGAAACTGAGCAAGAACTCAGTTTCTCCCTGGTTACTCTCTTTGTTAACATGTCTGCAAGATTCTGGCTAGTGTGTATCTTTTCCAACTTCAATTGTCCATCTTCCAAGGTGGATCGTATGAAGTGGTACCTTAACCGTATATTCTTAGTCTTCGAATGGAAGGCTGAGTTCTTTGCAAGGTGAATGACACTCTGACTGTCATAGTACAACCTGTTGTTCTCCTGCTTCTTTCTCAATTCCTCCATAAACCTTTGTAACCAAATCATCTATTTACTAGCCTCTGTAGCAACAACATACTTTGCCTCTGTTGTTGAAAGTGCAACAACCTTTTGCAGTTTCGAAATCCAACTTACTGCTGTTCCACCTATAGTAAAAACATACCCTGTGGTTCTCCTCCTGCTGTTTTTATCACCTGCCATATCTGAATCAACATATCCCTGTAGAAAAGTGTCCGAACCTCCAAAACATAATGCATGTGTAGTAGTACCTCTCAAATACCTGAGAATCCACTTTACTGCCTCCCAATGTTCTTTACCTTGATTGTTCATATACCTGCTCACAACTCCCACTGCATGTGCAATATCTGGTCTTGTGCA
>ML816533.1:41160-81905 GCA_009831015.1 Picea engelmannii
TAAACCTGCCAAACTTCAGATACCACTGCCTTGGAGCTTGCTTTAGGCCATATAAGCTCTTCTTCAACCTACATACCAAATTCTCCTTCCCTTTGACCTCATACCCCTGTGGTTGTTGCATATAAATCTCTTCCTCCAAATCCCTATGGAGAAAATCTGTTTTTACATCTAACTGTTCAAGATGCAAATATTCTACTTCCACAAGACTTAAAATAGTCCTAATCGAAGTCATTTTAACAACAGGAGAAAATATTTCATCAAAATCTATACCTTTCTTTTGTGCAAACCCCTTCACAACAAGTCTAGGCTTGTACCTCTTTTCTCCTCCATCTTCTTCCTTCAACTTGTAAACCCATTTATTCTGCAATGATCTTTTTTCTGTAGGCAACTGAACCAAGTCCCAAGTCTGGTTATTTTCCAAGGAATCCATTTCCTCTTTCATGCCTTGCTCCCACTTCTTTTTGGTGTCTACCTGCATTGCCTCTTCATAACATTCTGGTTCACCAGAATCAATCAACAATAAATAATATAATGAATGAGAGTATCGTTCAGGGGGTATACTTAACCTGATAGATATTCTAACAACACTTGCAGGTGTTTGAGGTACTCGCTGCTCCTGCTGTTGTACATTTTGATTTTCAGGTTCCTTTGGAATTTATTTTTTAGTGATCACATCAAACACTGTGTATTCTTGTTTCTTTCCCTGCAACTGATCTTTGTACATGACCTTTTTATTGAATATGACATCTCTACTCCTAATGATTTTGTTATTTTCATAATCCCATAAGCGATAACCAAAATCATTAACACCATACCCAATAAAGGTACACTTCTTGGATTTTCCCTCAAGCTTTGTTCTATTTTCTTTATCAATATGGACAAATGCTTCACAACCAAAAGTTTTCAAAAAAGAATAGTTTACCTTTTTTCCTGTCCATTCCTCTTTTGGAATTATACCATCCAAAGAGATTGAAGGTCCTCTGTTTATTAAGTAAACAACAGTATCTACAACATCTGCCCAAAACTGTAAAGACAAACCAGCATGCAATCTCATACTCCTTGCACGCTCCATGATTGTCCCGTTCATCCTTTCTGACACACCATTTTCTTGTGGTGTTCATGGAACTGTCTTCTCTCTACGAATCCCATGGTATGAACAGTAATCATCAAATTCTTTGCTGCAGTATTCATCTCCATTATCTGATCTGAGACACTTCAAATTTTTTTGTCTCATTCTCAACTAAGCTTTCCAATTCTTAAAAGTATCAAAAACATCAGATTTTTGTCGAATGCAATAAACCCAAATTTTTCTAGTTGCATCATCAATAAAAGTAACATAATAATGAGAGCCACCAAGAGATGATATATGAGATGGTCACCATACATCTGTATGCACAAGCTCTAACCTTTCATTCTTCTTTTCTTTTCCAACTCTGAGAAATCTGACTTTCTTTTGTTTTTCATAAACACAATGCTCACATAAGTCCAAATCAATTTGTTTAAGATCTGGCAGCAAATTTCTTTTGTGAAGTATCTGCATACCCTTCTCACTCATGTGTCCCAACCTATGATGCCACAGTGTTGTATCCACTCCTGTAGAAGCTAAAGATGTAGAAGAGTCAGTATTACCAGTACATAAATACAATGTACCTACCTTCTCTCCTTTCACTATCACCAATGATCCTTTCATGATCTTCCACGTCTTACCTGTAAATATGGATATACAACCTTCACTTGCCAACTACCCTGTTGAAATTAGATTTTTTCTTAAATCTGGAATATGTCTTACCTTTTTCAACAACCATTGGTTTCCATTGCGTTGCTTTATTTTTACCTTTCCCATTCCAACAATTTTGCATGGTGCATCGTCACCCAAATGAACCTGTCCAAAATTACCTTGAACACAATCTAGAAAATGTTTCCTATGGGGTGTGGCATGAAATGAAGCCCCTGAATCTACTACCTAAGACTCAGAAATATTATCTACAGAAAGAATCAAGGCATCTTGTAACACATCACCTATTACATTTGCTTCTTGATTTCTCTCCTGTTGTCCATCTCTTTGTTTCTTTGGAGCTCTGCAGTCTTTCTTCAGATGTCATTTCTTCCCACAATTCCAGTACTCTATCTTTCCAAGTCTGGATTTGGATCTGCCCTTCTTAGAATTCCCACGGTTCCCTGAGCCCTTTCCTCTATCCTTTTGTCTTTCCCTATTCTCCATGTTCAACGCATTACCTGATGTCTCACCTATGCTTTTCCGTCGCATTTCCTCACTAAGGATAACACCAACAACATCATCAAATTTTAAAGTATTTGAACCAGAGAGAGTTACTTACAGCCATGGCCAAGCCATTCCATCTTTCTGGCAATGAGCACAATATTAGAAGAGCCCTAACCTCATCATCAAAGTCCACTTTTACATAACTTAGTTGATTAGTAACCATATTAAATTCATTTAAATGATCTACAATAGACCCACCTTCCGACATCTTCATATTAAATAATCTCTTCATTAGAAATACCTTATTGGATGCCGAGGGTTTTTCATACAATTTGGCCAATGCGTCCATCAAATCCTTCGTTGTCTTTTCTTCCGAGATATTGAAAACCACCAACGCTGCCAGGCTCAACCGTATCGTTCCTAGAGCCTTTCTGTATAGAATCTCCCATTCTTCATCCTTCATGGCCGCCGGCTTCTTTGCTACTCCACTCAATGGTAGGAATAGATCCTTCTGATATAAATAATCTTCCATCTGCATCTTCCATAACTGGTAGTTTTGGCCATTAAATTTCTTGACCCTAAACTTTCCATCTTCTGACATTGCTCCCACTCGAACCAGAAACCCTCTTTTCCTGCGATTTACCTTATGCTCTGATACCATTTGTTAGAAAAACAGGACCGCAGAGCAATAAAATAAAACAAATGCATAAACAAAACACAGAAGATACACAATACAAGAGAGACACAGATTTACGTGGTTCACCCAGTGTGGGCTACGTCCACCAGAGAAATTGCCAGGTCCTTTCTTTATTATTATTCAGCAAAATGAAGGGATACAACCTACAACAAAACCCGCTGTAACTTCCTCTTCTTTCTCTCACAGTCTCCTCTCTCAGAATACAATACTTGTGAACATACATAGCCGCAATACATTTCCCTCGTAAAAGAGGGTTGCCTTCTAGGGAAAAAAACCCTAACATAATCTCTATCGTTAGATCTGCGACCTTATAATGAACGGTCCATATTTACAATGAAATTACAATATACTTTTACAAGGCAATTTTTTCTTTGGGGGCTTCGCCCTCGAACCCCTGTTGGGGGCCCGCTTGCCCCTAGACCCCCCAGCCGGGGGGATAGCCCCCTCGGACCTTGCAGAGGGGGTACCCCCCCTCTGCAATCCCCCACGTGGAAGAGTGTACATACTTATGGGGTGTAAATACTTCATGGAGTATAAACATGACTAAAAGTAAAATACCTCTAAATCAAGAAGATAATCAGGCTCCACAACCAACATATGGGTGCTGAACCAAGGGCCAACTGCCACCACCGCGTGCATAATACCATTGTGGGCACACTGCAAGGTCATGTGGATGTTTCGATGGTGGGTTTAAATCAAGGGCTGGGTCCAAGCCCCAACACTTTTCACACCCAAACGAACCGATAACAAAACTTAAAACATTATAATGCCAAGTATAGTTAAGAACCAATGCGCAGGCGGGCTGGCTAGCCCGACCTGCCAAGTCACTAGCTCGGTGGAAGGTCTCCGGTTTGAAATTCGTAGACTCCAATTTTTTTTTTCAAATGAACAACGAGCCAACCGATGGGTGACACGTGGAAGCCCATGTTTGGGCCACGTGGCACCTTCCCACACTTCATCTTAACTGCCACATGTCAGCTTGCTATTCGTCCATCTACCGGCCCTGTCAGCACATCATTTCCTAGTCACTGCCTGCCATGTGTCGTCGTAGGGCATGCCATGTCATTTGTATGTATGTGCCACGTGTCTCCATACGAGCGTGCCACGTCATCCGTACGAACGTGCCACGTGTCGTCGTAGGGCGTGCCACGTGTCACCCCCAAATTGGGCCAACTGTCATGTCCACGTCAACGTCCGTATGCCCAACTATCCTACCACGTGTCACCTCTAGAAGCTACCAATTGTGCCTGCCATGTTAGTTGTACAACCGTACGACCTGTACAATCAACTACCACGTAGCACTATACGGACTGTACAATCATCATTTTTTTTGCCTATTTGACAAAACAAACACATCGCCATAACTTGAGCATACGATGTCTGTTTGAGCCCATTCAAGTTGCGTTGGGTTCGTATCGATGAGGCCTACACACACATCCATTTTGAAACCATTATGAGAATTTTTATTTTTAGGTCTTTCTGAGCCCCATCAAGTCCTAGATCCGATTCTGGATCAATCCTTAGATGTGTTGATCCTTGGTCTTGAACCTTGGTGGGTAAGACCCTAGATGCGTTCTTGGGAAACCTAGTCTTTGACTAGGTAGATCTTGGTGTAACACCAAGATGTGTTGATGTGTGATCCTCTTTCTCTCTCCCAGGATGGTCCATAGGACCTAGGAGAGACTATGAAGATGGGCATGACCACATTGTGTGATGTACCCCCCCTTATGCAATGATGATAAAGTTTATTGGTCACCTTGAGATTCATATGGACATGTTTTACCACTAAGAAAACCCCTTGTCTTTCCTAACCCCTTGATTGATCTTCATCCTTGGTTTTTGAGTTTGAGTATGAGTAGGGTTCTTAATTTTGTGTTTTTAGGGTTTTGTCATGTTAATTTAAAAATATTAATTAATATATATATATATATATATATATATATATATATATATATATATATATATACTAGGGGAATCGGTAACAACGGCAGTATCGTACTCGCGTGACACGGGGTCGAATCCTGCCGGCTGCCTTATAACCCCTAGGGAGAAACGCACAGCCCGCAAGCACGCCCTCCGAGTAAATCGGGCCGAGAATCGACCTTGAGACATCATTTTACATAGTTCCTTCCATTTACACGGCACTTGCCAATCGGTCTACACCCCTGCGGGCAAATATTAATTAATATTTAATTTGACATATTAATTTAATATTTATATTAAATAATATGTCATTATATTAATCAATATTTTATTAAGCTAATCCCTAACCTAAAACTATAAATTAGAACCTACCTCTTCATTCTAACTTACACTCACTCACACTCACTCTCTCCTCTTCAAAGTGGCAGATACTTCTGTGATATTCTTCCTCAGTCTTCTGGCCCCATTGACTGTTCAAGTTTCGGTTCATATTTCTTTGTGATGGAAGGCGATATCTAGGTGTTATCCTGTTGGTTGTTCTCTTGCTGAGTTGATCACTTTGCCAGGTCACTGTTACTACACAAATCTGTCTTCTTCTAAGAAGCCGACCACCCTACTATACAGATCTTCCCTCTTCTAAGCATTCGACCACAGTTCACTCAACAAATATGCTCTTTTCAAGCAGTCAACCCTCCTTTCTCCGTGTGAGATCTGTGTGATATAACTGCCGGCCCTCTATTTTAGGCTTTCGTTTACCCCTGTGTGCAGATTTGGAACTAGTGAGGTCCGCGAATCTCCTTCCAGGTTTCTTTTCATTGCTGCCACACGTTCTCTAGCTGCCAGATCCATCCTTGTGTGTCGTTGTTATAAGAATTTTCTATTTAAGAAAACAATTTGGGGTTTTTATCTTTTGGAAAAACAATCCTATGATCTCCTTGACAGAGATCAAACCCTAAGTGGTTGATTTATGAACCTAAACTAGATCTGAGCATATCACAGAGGATTATATTCACTTGTGTGCCAAGCTCTTCTATCATTGTTCAAGAGGTAAATCTCAGAGGTAAGTTTCAGTTGCATTTGCTTTAGTTTGAGTTACTTGTTCAAAGCTCAGATCTACTTGTTTTACATACTCATAAATAATTGATTGTTTCAGATCTACTTGTTTTACATGCTCATAAATATTTGTTGTTTTATATCTATAGTTGTTGTTTTCAGATCTATTGTATTTCTTATGTGCCTCTGATCAAGAATCTTTATTTAGATCTATTGTGTACTCACTGATCTAGTAAACATAAAATTTTGAAAAGTATTATTTATGTTCTTTTCCGTATTTCTAACATGGTTTCAGAGCTTAGGGCGTGAAAAGAGCTCAAGAAGTGTAGACTCGAGCCTATGTAGATCCATATTGTTAGTGTTTGTTTTGTAGATCAACAACATATTCTCTACTAAACTGATCTATAACTCAGCATGGCCTCCTCTTCAGTCAAAGTTGAAGATAGACTTGTAGGAGCTTCCAACTTCAATGATTGGAAGTGAAAAATACTCAACATTCTTGAAGAGAGTGATCTAGAAGAGCTGATTACTAGGGTAATTGAAGAACCCACCACAAACACAACCAGGGAAACATATAGGAAGAAACAAGCTAAGGCTAAAAGAATCATTTTTTATTATGTTAAGGACAACATGATGCCCATCATTGGTCATCTAAGGACTACCAAAGATTGATTTGATGCCTAGCTAATATCTATGAAAAGAAGGTGCCAACTTTAAAGAGAATATTGAAGAAACAACTACGTACTTTGAGGATGGGAAAAGATGAAACAATTGCTACCTTCTTCTCCAAGATTGCTCAAACCAGAGATCAACTTATAGCAATAGGAGTTGTTGTATATGATGATGATCACCTTGTGCAAACTGCAGTTGATGGACTCCCAGAGTTATGGGGAGTTTTTCTCGCTTCAGTCAATGGAAGAGAAGCTCAACCTAATTTTGAAATATTATGGCATGACTGCTTAGAATAAAAAGGAAGACTCAAAAGAAAAAATGAACATTCAATTCTAAGAGATCATGCCCTTTCAGCGAAAGCCAAGAAATGGAAGAAGTTTCCTCAATTTAAAGGCAAAGGTAAGAAACTTTGAGGTAATTTATCTCATCTTAATCCTCATTTATCTAAAGTAAGATGTTTTAACTGCAATAATCTAGGACATTATGCAAAAGATTGCAGAAACCCTCCCTCTCAGCAGAGAAGAAAAGGAAAGTTCCAAGCCTCAATTGCTACTGAAGAGGCTAAGCCTCAACAAGAACCTCAAATAATACAAACCAGGGTAGCCACCAAAGAGCAAGAACAAAATCAAGAATATTATCTCATCTCATCTCTTTCTGGTACTATAACCAGGTTTGCAAAAGATGATATCAACTACAACGCACTTCCAGGTTTGCAAAAGATGATAACAAGTATGCCAGTATTTTATTTTGAACATGATAGTGTTTGTAAATGTTGTGTATTCGGTAAGAATACAAAGAAATCCTATCCTCTCAGCAATATAAAATCTAATGACATTCTAGATCTAATTCATTCTGATCTTTGTGGACCCATGACTGCTCCATCTATGAATGATTGCATTTACTATATCATTTTTATTGATGATTGCTCTCGTAAAACTTAGATTTATTTTTTAAAGACTAAAGATGAATCTTTCAGCAGATTTCAAGATTTCAAGAATCTTGTTGAAAATCAGACAGAAAGACACATCCAGGTTTTCAGAACAGACAATGGTAAAGAATTTGACTTCTTCAGATATGATGAACTCTGTTGGGTTTTTGGGATTAAGAGGGATCTGACTGTGTCGTATAATCCCCAACATAATGGGGTCGCAGAAAGAAAGAACATAACTATCTGTGAAGCAGCCAGAGCCATGATGTATGACCAAAACTTACCACTATCTCTTTGGGCCGAAGCTTCCAATACTGTAGTCTACATTCAGAACAGATGTCCACACAAATTTCTTGAAGAGAAAACTCCAGAAGAAGTTTTCACCGGTATAAATCCTTTAGTTGATCACTTGAGAATATTTGGCAGTCCAGTCTATGTTCACATTCCAAAAGAAAAGAGGACTAAGCTAGAGCCCTCCGGAAAGAAATAAACTTTTGTGGGATACAGTGAAACCTCAAAGGCTTACGAAATTTATATCCCAGGTCAAAAGGTCATCGAGGTTAGTAGAGACGTGACTTTTCATGAGTAAACAACTTTTCTTCATGCTAGAGAACTTCCATGTGATTCAGGGGAGCAGGGAGCTCCATCTCTTGAATTTTTAGATTCACCTCTTCCATATGAGCAGAGAGAGGAGACCTCGAAACTTCCAGTGGATCCCTCAAGGGATACTATTGAGTTTCCTTTAGAGAAACCTCCTATTAAAATGAAACCAACCTGGTGCCGAGAAATTCTAAAGGAAACAAAAAAACATTCAACACTTAAGGACATTTTCAGAGAAAATAAGAAACTAGATAAGTACTCTAGTCTTATAGCTAAATTGAATCTTTTGATTGATTCGGAACCTTCCACATTTGAAGAAGCCTCCAAACATCAAGTGTGGAAAGATGATATTATATAAGAATATGATTCAATTCTAAAGAATGAAGTATGGGCAGTGGTTCCAAGACCTTGTGGAAAATCGGTGGTAACTTCCAAATGACTTTATAAGATAAAGCATACATCAGATGGCAGTATTGAAAAATACAAGGCTAGATTCGTGGCTCGTGGTTTCTCTCAGAAAGAAGGAATTGACTATGATGAGATCTTTTCTCCAGTTGCCAGATATATTTCCATCGGGATTATTATCTCTCTTGCTGCAGTCTTTGGTTGGAAACTTCACTAGATGGTTGTTAAGATTGCTTTTCTTAACGATGAAGTTGAGTAAGAAGTGTATATCGAACAACCTGAAGGTTTCATGATCCATGAGAAAGAATATCGTGTGTGCAAACTCAAGAAATCCCTGCATGGATTAAAAAAATCTCCGAGATCTTGGTATGGGAGAATAAACAACTTTATACAGAGTCTTGGATTCACCAAAAGCATAGCAGATCCCAATCTTTATATAAAGATCGTACAAAATCATCCGGTTATCTTAGTCTTATATGTGGATGATTTGTTCCTCACTGGAGAGGAAAACTTGATAGCTCAGACTAAAAGGGAGCTTTCAGCAGAATTTGAAATGAAAGATTTGGGGCTTATGCATTATTTCTTAGGCTTAGAAGTGTGGAAGACACCATGTGAGATATTTCTCTCATAGAGAAAATACACAGTTGTTATCGGACAAATCGATAGGTGCAGACACTAACAGATCTCCCTCGATCCACCTGGATCTAGAACAAAACATGACAGGAAACAAATCTTTCCCTAAGTTGTAATCATTGAATCTACTAATAGGAAGGAATAAGTGACATACATTTATATCGCTTCCTTGAGTCTCTGTTGTTCTCACTTCACTTCGGTGCTCTCGTGAAGTCAAGCCCAAGACAACACAAACCAACCAAAATGAAGATAACAAAGTATATTCAATGTCAACCTATAAATATGATCAAGGAATTACACAATAAAGTAAGAGTGACTTTATGGGAAAGGGACATGCCACTGTATCATATTAATTGAAAGTAGAAGATACAACCTGATTGCCTTGATGTTGCAAGCTTCCTTTCGGTGACCCTTGGTTCCAACACACACCACTTGCTCTGTACTTGCATGAAGAAGATCCAATTCCTCTTGATAGACCAAATAGAGCCTTCAAGCTTCTGTCCAAGCATGGTTCTTCACACAATCCTTTCACCAATTCTTCATTCAATCATGCTAAACCTTTTCCATGAGAAACCTTTCAATATACAGGAGAAGGAGAGATGGTTACATGGATGAGGATGATCCCATCAAATATGAGAAGTCAGTGGAATGACAACCATGCGAATGCCAACTCATTTTCTAGAAGATTCCATTCTAGAACCCTCGAGACCTCTTCTCATTTCCAAGCTTAAAAACATGTTCGCACCTTGTGTATGGAGCAGACTGTGAGAAGTTCACACCCTAAGTGTGGGTGGCCTGCGAGAATGAGGGATTCTCGCACCCTAGACCATAGGCAGCCTACGAAATCATCTTAAAAATATGTTTTTGGAAGAAGACAAGAGCCACTTTTCTCAGGCAAAAAGTCCTTGTTGGGAGCCTGAATACATCACTGTTGAGACATCACCCAAGTGACCAAAATCATGTGTAACAGAATGCCCCCCAAAGTATGAGGCTAGAATCCGTGACAACCGAAATACTTTGTAAACTGTGAGTGTGTGTCAGAAACCAGGAGTGCACTTAATCGAAAACTTGCAAACAACCAAGCATCTGCAGAATATAATACCGATTCTGAGGTAGGCATTGCCATACTCAGATCACAGACGTATGACATCATGAATGTAGGTCATAGCCACCAATCATACATCGTGGATCCATGCCGTCAAAATACTGCATAGCCACCAGGAATACACTGTGGATCTATGCGAGAAGACTTAAATTAAGACAACATAGCCACATGACATACAAAGTGGATTTATGTGTCGATGCAAATCATACATACTCCATCGCAGCCTGGATCAACAAGATGAGACCCAGGATCTTCAATCCCGTCACCAAAAAATATGAATCTAGCCATGTGATTACATGTGTTGAAGTCGAACATGGTAGAAACCACTTGATTACTGGTCATTGATGAAACCGTTAACAAGTGCGAGGAAAATCACCATTAATGTCAATGACTCCCAAGATACACTAGTACAATCCGACGAATGTGAATAAATGAGCCGAGGTTGAACACTCGACGGAACCTCCCGATCAGGGGTCAATAATGAAAACCCACTTTCAAAAGCAAGAAAACCTACCATTGAGGCATGCAAGTTCCAAGGTACCAGATAATTTCTATGTCTTGTTTCTGGATAATGAGTTGAAGTTGACAGAACAAGACTCGTCACAGGAGGGCCTTGATGTATCCCCCATCAATGACATGAAATAAGCAACATATTTTGAGGATGAAATAGAGTATGAATATAGGTTGAAACATACATAGGGAAGGCTGACATAGTAAGAATGGACAACTGTAGATGGCCGACTCAATAGAGGGTTTGGATGGCCGACTTGGCAGCACTAACACAGAGACGACCTAGGATATGACCTTGAGCAAGTCGAATGAGAAAAAAATGGATTTTTCAAACTGGCTTCGAATGATGAATAGGGGGTGTCATGTTCAAGAGCGATGCTTACTGCCATTAATATGAATACGAAAACACATTCATTTCCCAAAATTCCCCCCACCATTTCTGGCGAGTACCTCTTTATTTTTACGCAAGCTTGAGGAGGATAACATATGCTTATTGATGTAAGCTCATTCGTCGGATGAGTCCCTCGGAGTATGTTTAATGAACCCTAGGAAGGAGTGGCTCGGTCCCATTACAGGTCTCTCGATGTTTGTTTAACGATTCCAAAGATAGAAAAATCAGGGTTTTTTCATGTTTTAAGAGTCTAAAAAACACTTAAAGAGAACTCTCTCAGTTCCTTTTTCGTAAAATAGTTCGACATGACCGAAAAGGTGATGAACTATCGCCCATCGAACGTTTTTTTCAGATACTTTTATGAGCATGAACAAAACAAGGTTGCTCGGCCATCTTTTCGTTTTAATGGAGCGTGAAAAGAGCTTAAAGGATACTCCTCTGCGTTCGTCATTTTCATGTTACCATGACGAGTACGAAAAGACAAGAAAAATATACTTGGTTACGTTCTCATGTATTTTCGAGCGCGAGAACAAATGAAGACTGAGTTCGATGTTTTTCTAAGAACCATAAAAAGCAGTCATACATGCGACAAAAAGAAAAAAAAACATCCGTAATCCTTCGCGCGGACTTCAAAGTTGGTATACCTGCTGTTAGCACTTGGTAAATTTACTAGAGGTTGAAACAGAAGAAATCTACAAAGGTAACTTTATTCAACCACTTTTGAAGCTGGGATCTAGCCCTTCCAACTTCAGAGAGGGATCTCTCTATGTGATTTAGCTATGTTTCCAATTTTAGATATTAGGCTAGGCAAATAAATAGGTTAGGTAAAGAAATAGGTAGGTTTGTTGTCAAAGTGTTTTTTGAATTGGTTGAGACAGTCTACACCTCCATTGGGCTATGGGGTCTGTGTTATAATAAACATGAGATACAGACCAGAAACGCAAAGGAATATTTCTACAGGGAGAGATAATATACTCACTGGATCTTTTAGTAGCTTAAATGATGGGCAGAAGAAAAGATGAGAAAAATAAATTCAACTAAGAAGCAGTTAAGAATTCCTTAATTGAAAACACCAGAAGATAAACACTAAAATATTTCGAGTCAGAAACAGGGTATCCAAGATAAATCCTGCAACATTCGTTACTCTTAAAGATTAGTTTCAGAAAACAATATGATCACAAAGCAAGAATAACATTCAACTTATAGAATAACATCACCAGTGAATATACGCAAGAATCCTGTAAAGCGCCTCCTTTTTATTAATGGAAGATATCTTCAAAAATGTTACAGTCTGATAGCGTCAGGGTGTGAAGATCAACAACCCTCAATACTTCGAAAGGTGAAGTATTTATAACTCAAATTACAAACGTTCCTTTCATAACTGATTAGGACGTGCTAATTCTATTTTTAGCCTAACTAATTTAACAAATCTCCTAAATTTCAAAACTGCTTGATGACTTGGTGAAACTGCACGCTGAATTTCTGGGTAGACCGTTGATGAAGCCTTTGCACGACCTCATCTGACTGGACAGGTGACTGGACCTGGACAACTCATCTGCTAATCGAGCAGATTGCAGAGTTCCTCCCATCGGAGATGACTAGGCACAATGACTTTGGGCAGTATTCGATACACTTCGTCCATTTCTATATACTTGGCGAATGCAGGCTTAGTGAGGAATATGTATCGAATCTCGTGTTGGATACTGATGTCCAACTGAAGGGCATCCAGGAATGCTTTGCCGATGATGCTCCCTTGTATGCCTGCAAACTTTGAACTGTCCTTGGACACCTTAGCCAATCTCTTCTTGTAATCCGAAAGTGTCATCAGTGTATCATTAATAACCTTCAGACCAGGTAGACCTTTCTTTTGGAGAGCCTCAATCTTATTGAAGAACCTTTGTACCCCCTGGTCCATGATCTGAACCTTTTCTTCCAGTTGAAGCATTAATCCTCTCTTGGTCAAAAATCTTTTGACCTCAAGGATGGTCTCTATTCTATCTTCGATCTTCAGCTCTTCTAGCTCTTCTCTGGTCTTAGAATTGAGGAACTTGATGATATCATTCGCCTGTGTTGGCATATCCCCCAATTCTACTCTGATCTTCTCGATAGCCTGTTTTCTCCTCTGCACCAACTCATTCTGCTCAAACATAATTTGGATCATGGGCCATATCTCATTTATGGACTTTGTGATGTCTGTCCATACATTTTCTTTGACCTCAGCCAAAGTCTTCCCTGCCACTGTTTGCTTTTGGAGCTGTTGTAGCTCCTTCTTGAGCTGCTCAGTTACCTGCTTTTCCTTGGAGAGACTGGCCTGGAAGGAAGTTTTGAGTTCCTGGAGGTTCTCAACTTCCTTTTTAAGACTACTGATCTCTGTCTCTTGCAGGTTCATCTTTTCCATGGATTTGACAAGGTCGATTGTCCCCTCTTGTGATGTCAATGGAGTTGCGGATGGGACTGCTATCACTGCTGTTGTGCTTGCTCGTGAAATCAGAATGACACTCAATGGGATGACTTCCATTGGTTTCAGCTGCTCCTTCTCTTTCAATAATCTCTCCATTTCAGCTTCCATTTCTTTTAGCTGTGCATTCTGCTCCATGAGCAGCTTGAGAATTTCGTCATTCTCGCCTTCTTTCTCTGTTATCTCCTTCGCCTGTGAGTCCTCTGTGGGAAGGAGATTCAGTGGTTTCCTCAAGGAGGCGATGTCTGCATTCTTATTCTTTATCATCTCCTCCGCATCTTTGACGTTCGAAGGATCATAGCCGATCTTGAGGACCAGCTCCTCCAAAGTCTTGATTCTATTGTCCTTTGCAAAGGACGATATCTTCTCCAGCTTGAGCTGCGTTTGAGCATTGTTGAGCGACACCTGCAATTTGGCTACAGAAGCGGAAGCATGCGCCAATGTATGGAATACCATCTCCCCTGTCTGCTTGTGTAGATCCATCTGATCTGCTGGGTGCACGTCCATGTCCTTCGTCTGGAATTCGAAGATGGCCCTATTGTAGTATGTGATCACCTTGGGGTCTGGTACCTGCGCCTGGAGGAAGGCCATGTGCATCCTGCCCTTTTCTGTGTCAAATGCAGACAACAGCCTATGCTGCGCAGTCAACGTCTACTTATGAAACTGAGTGTAAGTACTGCTGGTAAGTGTCTAATTCTTTTTCTTAATCAACTCGTACTTCTCGAAAATACTCAACTTGGGCCCAGTCCTGCCTGGCTGAGTGTCTAGTGGGGAGTCTGAGGATTTCTTCGATACTACTGGGGTGATTTCCTTATGGAGGCTCGAACCGAAGGGAGGGACAACTGACTTGGTCACTCTGGTAGGCATAACCTCTTTTTCTCCAGTTGGACCAGGAACTGAGATTGTCTTGGGCCTCTTAGTGTGCAACTGGAACTCCTCGGACGATACCTCTGTGACAGGCGGAGATGAGTCTTGACGGGGCCTCTTTTCTTTAGGGACCTGTGGTGTGGTCGTTGGTGGCACAGTGGTCGGGGGATCTTGCTGTTCCACTTCAACCAAGGTGTCAGGCACCCACACTGTCTGATTGACGAATTTTTCAATTTCGGGCTTGGACACATGAACATACGGGATGTTTTTGTTCTTCACCCTCATCTCTGAGATGATCCCATAAGGATCATAGTGCCATGGGAAGCTCATAAAGAATTTCATTTCTTTCAGCATCCTGTCAGCTTCTTCTCTGACGCCCCGAATGTTGCAGATGAAGGAGCCAATCTGCCCCTTGATTCGAAGCTGCTGCTTTTTCTTTAATGATACAAAATGGATCTCATCTGAATTCATAATTTCCCTTATATATTCTAAAGCAAAGATTCTTACAGGCAAATATTTGGGCAGCTTATACGGTGCCAACTCACAACCGTATACTCTGATCTCGGTATGATTTTGGTATAGGTACCAATCCCCGGTCTTTGTATTGTCCGAGAGATGCAGGATTCTCTGGACTTCGTCATTTATTCGAGGCTCGAGCCTGCCGCTCAACATGCTTACCACAGGGTGGTAAAATAGATCGATGAACGCATTGAAGCTGTACTCTGTGGAGTTGTGATTCAACAATGAGGTCCATGCTATGACTGCCTGAGGTTTACCATCTGCATCCATCTTCTGCATGGAAAAACTAAATTTATCTGCTTGAAAGAAAACAAACATGTATGCCAGTATGGACGAATATCTGAACATGCCTTCCGTGCCAAAATTCACAAACTGTTCGTGAATATTGTCTACCAAGAATGTACTGAAATCGAACTGGATGGTGGGTTTTTCGTCAGTGGAGAAAATAGATAGAAAACCCAACATGGGCTCATCTACCCACTGGTCGGAATAGTATCCCAATAGAGCACAAAGGGAGGAAATGACCTGGTTTCCCTTTGTGGAGAACATGGACGATGGGTAAGGGGGATTAGTGGAAGGGAATTGAGCGGAGGTGGGAAGGAACAACTCAAATATTTGAGCTCTTTGGGGAAAATTCATTTTCTGATACAATTCGGTAAGGATTTCAATGTCAAAAGGGGACGCAGAATCGACGCGGGGAATTTGCATCATCTGGTCTATGGATTCGGGAGTAATGAGGAACAGGATGTCTCCGGATGAGGAGACAACGGATCTCTACTCGGGAATATAGTGATATTGACATTTAATCCCTAACTCGGGAAAATGGTGGATCTGGGGAAAAAGGTACAAGGGTAAATTGGACTCCCAGAGTCCAATTTCATCGCTCTGGTCCAGGAAAACTTCCGTGAGCCATGATTGGAGGTCTGAGAAATCAAAATCGCATTTGGTATCTGTGATTAATCTGTCTTTGTCGACCAGTGGGATCTTGTCCAGGTCGACGGGAGGCGGGAGAAACAGATTCTCCTCTCCTTCTGCTCGTCTTGGTTTTGGCGCCATTTCTGCAATGGTACCTGCAATAAACACAAATTTAGTGGGGTCGAATGACTGTGGATGAAGGCGACGGGATGCAACGGGGGAGAAAGCAATGAGTTTCTCTGGTGCGACGAGTGAACAACGAAAGTAGAGAAAAACGGTAGTTTTATTTAAAAAATGGGGTCGGTTGGGCGTGGGAGACAGATCAGCTGGATAACAGATAGGTTATCCAGTAATAAATGGACAACGACCCACTTGGGGGTGAGATGGCAGGTGACGGTGGCTGAAAAATATGAACGGGTGATGTGGCGGCTAGGGGTTGGAGGTAAAAGTCGCAATAAGGGGCTGGTCATGAGTGAAAGGGGGTAGGGGACTGACAACAGTTATGGGGATGGGACATAACTCAGGAACAAGTGGAACCGGTGGAAGATGACGTCCATAAGTGACGGGGGGCTGTCAGATAGCAGAGGGTGACGGGACTTCGGGACCAATAGATTTACGCCACATAATACAAGGGACCCGCCAGAGGGAGATTACCATTCTGGACCCCCCCCCCCCCTTNTGGTTAAAATCATATCATCCAGGGGGGTCCGAAATCCATTGTGGGCCATTGATCTGCGTGCCCGTTTCCGAGCCGTAGATCCAAGCGCACTCTTTATCACTCATTCCGGACCCCCCCAATCCATTAAAGGCAGAACAAATGGGGTGGTCCGGAATCTGATCTGGACCGTTGATTTAAGCACTCATCCCTGGGCCGTCCAGATGCGCGCAAAGGTTATTAGCGATTCCAGACCCCCCCCCGGCTAAAAGCAGAATGGTCGGGGGGGTCCGGAATGCTCTATGCACCGTAGATCTGGGTGCCATGATCAGGACCGTCGAAATGTGCAGGGAGTATAAATGGGGAGCGAAAAAACACATGCGCTGGGAAAACTTAGGATAAAATCATTTTATGGGTTTTTTCCCCAAATTTTCAAGTAGACACCACCATGGGGCTTCGACCAAATTATCCTTTAGGCATTTGAAGCATGGTGCAACATTTTCATCAAGCTGGTTTTATTGGAATGAAACAATAATGCCACTAACCTATGTTCTAACCTAGTTTCCTATAACAGTGAACCCAGATTAAACTGTTGGGTTAAGAAATTACTCTACCATGGGGCTATCTAACCAAGATTAGACAGTCTGGCCAGATTTATTCACTAATCTAACCTAGACACTTTGGCTAAGATTAAACTGTTTAGCCAAATCATTCACTACCCTATCAACATAAAATTTAAAAAGAACTTGGCCATGCTTGAAAGGTATGGACCAAGTTATTATTATTACATGGGGATTTTTATTTCAATTCTTTTATGCCCTCTTTTTTTTTTTTTCAAATTATTTGCAGAATGAAAAATCATTTGTCAACAAAAATACTAGAGACAGATAATATCCCAGTCACTAGTTGATTCCCATAACTTATGGGGTGATAACACCTGCAAAAAGTCACACTCATAGGGCTATTAGGTATTGGGTTTTATAGACAAAACAATATAAAAATCAACAAAAAATGGTAAAAAGTGAATAAATATGGGTAAAAATGGATTTTACCACTTTCATTGTGATTTTGCCAAAAAATTTGTCCAATACACCTCATTTTCCCCCAAATTTCGTTGCACGATCGCGGGAGGCACAAGCGACCATTTGGTGAACTGTCTCCACCAACGAGGTAAGCTTTTGATCTTCTACCTTTTCCATGGTTTATTTTTAGTTTTCATTGACAATATTCAGGGTTTTAATTCCATTTCAGGGCCATAATTTGTGCCCGAGAATTCTCGCAGGATGACCATGCGGGACCTGCGAAAATATAGGATTCTTGTAGGCGGCCTTAAGGGCACCTGTGAGAATCTCACATTGTGCTAAAGGGTCACCTGCAGGGGGCGAAAAATGAAATTTAAATTTGATTTTTTCTCAATAAAAATTAAACCAAGGTTTGAAATAAGTTGCTAATCCTTCTCTTATGGTTCTTGTATAGGTATTTGACCATCACGATGCTGGAGTGGCGAGAAAGAGAACATGAGAAGGAGGATGCCATTGTCGGGAATGACCTGGGTACCATCGCTGCCCTTCGAGACTGTGGGCTCTTGAAATTCTTCAAGATTCTAGGCATGAGGGCCTAACTCAGATTGTTGGAGTACCTGGTTCATATGTGGGACGTGGACCAACAGTTGTTTCACGTGGGAGTCCACACATTGACTCTAGATATTGAAGATATCTAATTTCTAACAGGGTTATCATGGTGTGGGTACCACACTAGATTGACTGGTAGTCGAGGTGGCGGACTCCCTATGAGTGAATATTGTCACCAGTACTGTGTTCCTGAGGCAGAAAAAAATAAAGACAAGGTTTCTATTTGGGGGGTCCAAGAATTAACCTTGCGAATCATTTTGTTCACTATAGCATGCATGGTCGGGAGCGCAGCTCCACACATGACTCTTCAGAGCTACTTCCAATACCCCATAGAGTGAACAGAGCCACGATTCTTCAATTGGTCGGATGCCGTTCTCCATAGTATGAAGAGGAAATTGTATGAAGAGGAAATTGACGAAGTGTCGGACGGGCAACTTGAAGCGGTTTGGGTACAAATCACTTTTTGTGTCCTTCTTCCTCGAGAGGGTTCCATTGTTGAGATTACAGGTTGATTGGGGTTTACCGGCCCCATAGGATCCGAGGATGCTGAGGTGGTGCAACCTCATGGCCCGACACGTAGCTGGGCCTATCATCAAGTACAATGATTCATTCTTCGACTAGTTGCGGCCATAGATGTTGATGGTTGATGACTACGCATACGTTGGTTTGGATTTTCGAGGGGATCTGTATTTGGCCCTACCCGAGGATGCTCAATGGGGTGATTTAGGTAAGAAGTACACATTTTGTTCTTTTTAATTGTTTTTGCAAGTTTTATCATATAAAATGTTTTTATGTTTGTCTAAGAACTAATAAAAAAATCTCTTTTTGATGACACAGATGTGGGGCTATATCGACCTCCAGGAACGTCTCCTATCCAACGACGAGGAGAGGCGGCTCCAATGGCGTGATGAGATGTCAAAGACTACGAGGCAGTGGAGTAGAACTTGGAGGGGTTGACCGCTGACATCCCAGATATGGCTATTGGAGAGATCCCTAAGCGTTATCAGCGCCACACTGTGGGCGTGTCAGAGTCTATTAGTTGACTGCTTCGTAGGGTGGCTCGAGCAGTTGTGTGTTATCGTGAGTGTCACCCATGACGCTATTTTGTAGAAGCTATGAGATTCACATTTTGAGATTTTGGTCATTGGACGATTTTTTTTTGTAAAAACTTTTGATCGTTATATACATATATACGACTTTTACCGTCTTATCGTGTGTTGTGTGATACATGTGATATGATTGGTTTATAAATGGCCCAAATGTCTGTCTAATACATAATTAGTTAATGCATCAGTCAATGTATTTAGACATCTAGGAATGTGCTGATACTCAATATAATCAAAATAACATTCCAAGAGGCGAATTTGTAAATATACCCGTAATAAAGTAGGACTTCGAATAACATAGACATTACGTAGCTGTAGTACTACTAGCTGTGAATCGAGTCGTATAACCAAGTGGCGGATACCGAGCGAAATAACATCAATCAACAATTCGATGACGAAGCTATACTCTACAATATTGTTGGTTGCACGACCGAGACACACACCTCGTAGAGTGATAAGTTCATTTGTAGGGGCGTAGATTTCCCAAGCAGCAGAAGCAAGGTTCTGAGTACTACGACTAGCACCATCAGCAAAGCCAATGTGGGGTAGTGAAGACTCCGACATCTGGAAACTAAACATAACGTAACATAAGCGGTCAAGGACAAAGACTAGATAACGAAAAAGAATATTACAGTAACACACAAGAAGTATGATACAATAAAATACATGTACTCATGCACATGTGATCTTAGGCATACTACTTCTTTAAGTACAACCCATTTCTGAGTTCACTCAAAGGGATACCGTCGTAGTCCACTAACTCATAAGATCCTTTCTCCAAAACTCATCTAACGATATAAGGACCTCGCCACATAGCTTAGAATTTTCCTGCTCCTAGCATATCCCAATCTTGTTCGTAAAGGAGAACTAGATCACCTTTAGAGAAAACATGAGGCTTGACATGTTTGTCGTATTGGGCTTTGACACGTTTCTTCTAGGCCTCTATGACTAGGGTGGCGTTGCGACAAGTTTCGTCTAATCGCATGGGATACAACATACGTTCTTCTTCGGCAGAAGTGTTTGGGAGGAGTTCGACGACTAGTTTTAGGGAGGGTATCTCACATTCAATCGACAGGATGACTTCTAGACCATAGACTAACCAGAATGGTGTAAACCTGGTAGCAAACTTAACAGATGTCCGATAAGCTCACAATGTTGAAAAGAACATCATGTGCCAACTCGTTTTGTGAATCCCTATCATTCGTCGAAGCATGGTAATGAGGACTTTGTTAATTGCTTCGACTTGGTCATTGGCTTGTGGGTAATAGGGTGTTGAGTTTTCATGGCGAAGACCCATCTTTTCAGTGAGTTCAGACATCATGAAGTTTCTAAAGTGGCTACCGTGATCAATGATGATAGCCTGAGGAATACCAAAATGAGCTATGATGTAATTGAATATGAATAATGTTGCGGTCTTTCCGGTGTTGTCAAATGTCGGCATCCCCTCGGCCCATTTCGTAAAATAATCTACGGCTACAATAATGTATCCATGCCCCCCGACCGAGTGAGGGTGACATGTCATGAAATCGATACCCCATTTTGCAAAAGGACCAACGAAGACCATACGGTGAAGAAGAGTAGGATGTGACCATATTTTATGGTTGTAGGTCTGGCAAGCGTGACATTTTTGGATGACAATTATACAATCGTTAAATAAGGAAGGCCAAAAATACCCTTCTCGCAAGATCTTCTGGGCAGTAGCATACCCAGACATATGACCACCATAGGCTCCATAATGACAGTCATTTAGGGCTTTCTTGGCTTCGTCAAATGTGAGGTAGCGTCGAAAAATGGAGTCAATCCCACGATGATAGAGAGTATCACCGAGGATAATATACTGACGGGCTTGGTAGCGTATTCGACGACCGTTAGTACTAGACAAATTAGGCCATAAAGTCTGGGTTTGGAGATATATGATGATATCTCCGTACCAAAGATAATCAGAACTAATCAGGAAAAGGGATTCATCAGGTAAATGAATTGACTGCTACATTTTCCATCTCAGAATAGGGAAAGTCGCATATCAACTTGGAAAACATTAAGGATTTCTTGGACTGAGTGCGTTTGAATTCTAAGTCAAACTCCTGGAGTATCACGATCCATTTGGAGTATTTTCCCCTTAGCAGTTGACGTGTGAGAATGTGCTGCATATGGTTGCAGTTAGAAATTACCGTAGTCTTGCGAGAGAGGATATAGTGCCAAAAACGTTGAACTGCTTGGACGACTGCCAAGGATGGTTTTTCAACATGCAAATACTTGGTTTCGATAGGCGTAAGACTTCAAATCAAGTAATAGATGACATGTTCGTCATGAGAATCATCCTCCTGGATGAGAACCATAGCGATGGTGTAGTCCGAGGCTGTAAGGTTGAGGAAATAATTGCGACTGTAATCAGGTGGGAAGAGAAGTGGGGTACGTGTCAAAGACAGTTTCAAAGCTTCGAAAGATTTGTTGGTAGTGGTATCCAAAACGAACTCAGACCGTTTCTTGAGCAGTCACATAAATCCAAGAGTTAGCTCAGCGTAGTTCGGGATGAAATGACGAAGAAAGTTTGACTTCCCTTGCAAACTTTGTAACTGGCAAAGTGAGGAAGGAGGAGGGAGATTGAGAATGGCCTCGACCTTCAAAGGATCTACTCGGATCCCTTAACGTGAAACAATAAAGCCTAGAAGTCGGCCAGATTCTACGCAGAAGATGCATTTGTGAGGATTCAAGCGTATATGGTAAAACCGACAATGAAGGAAAATGGCTCGGAGGTGTATTGGATGATCTACACGGCGCATGGAATGAGCGGCTAAGTCGTATAGATATGGCTGCATGATGTGCTTGATATCATGGAAGGCGTAAGACATAGCGTGCTGAAAAGTTGCGCCAACGTTTTTTAAACCGAAAGGAAGTTTTTGATAGGCAAAAGTGCCCCAAGGACAAATAAAAGCGGTTTTGTGTTGGTCCGTGGGAACAATATTGATTTGATTATATCTGAGGAAACCATCCATCAGAGAGAAGATTTCACTGCTGGCACAATCGTTGACGATCTGGTCAACGAAGGGGAAGGAAAGTTGTCTTTAGGACACACTTTGTTAATATCCCTATAATTAACGTGCACGCGGATTGTGCCTTGTTTCTTGTCGACCGGGACAATATTGGAAACCCAGTCAGTGAGAGCCACCTAGTAAATAAAGTCGGCTTTGAGAAGTTTCTCGACTTCAAGCTTGATAGCGACCACTTTACGTGGGTGGACCGAACGAAGGCATTGCTAGACGGGTTTAGTGTCTAGGTATGTTTTAATCTCATGTATCACAATGTCGGGGTCAATACCCGACATTTATTCATAGCTCCAGTCGAAGACGTCACAAAATTCTTTGAAAAGTAACTTGTAGGTGACAATTTCGTCAGGGGAACACGAAGCTCCGATATGCACATTTTCGACAATTGCAGGTTTTATGGATATGTCGAGGAGAATGGTGGGTGAGATATTACTTAAGTTCCCTTCATGAAACACATCGTGTGTAACCTCGGGAATGGTAGAAATGACGACAACGGTCAACGGGGTCGAGATCCGTTGGTAGCTCTCGATGGTTGGTTATTCCAGGAAGAGGATGGAACGATGATGTCCATCGTCCCAAGGGGTGTCTTCCATAACAGACATAATCATCTCGTCTGTGGGAAAAATGACGCGGAAAGGATTTGGAGATAAATCACCAGGAGAGGGGGTAGAAGGGGTTGACGATTGAATGGCCTGATAGGCAGATTCGACCGCACTCAAAGGAATTTCGTCGTCGTAACAAAGATGATCGTCGGGGTTGGGTACCATCCATGAGTCGTGAGATGCAGGGGTTCCATGAATAGAGGTGGAGATCATGTTGATCGAGGCGACAGACGGATGTGGAACATTGGGTGGTTGGATGGGGAAAGTACCCATTAACGAGGAGTCTTTAAGAAGACCTACACCGATGTTATCGTATCCCGGGGGGGGGGGGGGGTGTTGGCGATGAATTGTATGTTTCCGGTATGTGCATCCGATTTAAAGAAGGCTAATTGGTAGACGGTGATTACCTTTCCTTGATGTGGGAAATGCACGACATGGAAAATAGTCGACACAACTGCGTGCATGGAATCAATCCAGCTACGACCAAGTAGAAGGTTGTAATCGAGAGGAGCGTCAAATACCTCCACTTCAACTTGGACCATTTTTCCTTCTAAAGTAATCGACAACGAAGTGAGGACACCGTAAGGCTTAAAACTGGAGCCATTAAAGGCTTTGAGTGTGCTGTGGGATTCAGTCAAAGGAGGAGAGTCGATGACTTTCCAACAGGTAATAGACATGACACATGTCGAGGCACCCTCGTCGATAACGATTCTACAAATGTTCTTGTTGGAGACAATAACTTGTATTTGGAATGCGAGTTGAGGGGGTAACCTTGGAATGTGATCTTCTAAGTCAAAAATTGTTAAATTTGTATCTGTAGGGTCGATTCCACCGATAGCTTTCAACAGTGCCTTCCGTTGTATAGGAAAACTTTGAAGGACTTCGAGTGATGACATCGCGGATGGTGCTTGGGTCGGATCTTCAACAATACTGTAGTTCTGGGAAACACGTGCATGAGGATTGAAAGCCGATTTCTGAATGACGCCCTTTGGAGGAGGGCAAAAAACTGTGTCGAGGCTTGGTCATTCGAGATGAAGAGGACCGTTGGTAGGTGGATTCGTGGGATATGGTTGGACCAACGAGGGAGGTATCGCATCAACCTTCTCTTTGGAGGAAGAATAATCTTTGGCTCGAGTGGTAAGTGTGATGTCATTCTGCTTTGAATCACCTGTATACATTAAGACATAGGATGTATTGGAGGGGGAAGGTTGGTCATGAATGACCAATTGGGCCTATTGTTGAGAAGGGAAGGGTTATGACAATACGGCCAGAGTGGTTGGTTTCATGGTCCCTTGAAGGAACTTAGTAACCTCGGCTCATTGTGAACAATCTTTAGTGTAGTGATCATCACCACATATAAGACAAGGGTATCGGGGTTTGCACTTATCCCTATCGTCACCAGGTGGTGTTTTGGTTCTCTCTTCTTGCGAATTATTTTTGTCCTCCTTAATCTTACCCTTTCCCTTTCTGGATTTGTTTTTACCGGTGGTGGTAGATTGAACAACATTTACCTCAGAAGTTTTGTCGGTGGTAGGTGTAGGAGACAAAACATTTTGAACATTAGAAGAAATGGGTTTGGGGTTGTTGCTAGAGGTTTGGACGGAATGCAGTTGGGCATGAAAAGTGCCAATCACACCGTCGGATGCATGAGAAGCAATAGGAGTAGTTGAAGTGGCGGAAGTAGAAGGACGAGGTTTTTTCGGTGGGAGGGGTAGGAGACATAACATTTTGAACATTAGAAGAAATGGGTTTGGGGTTGTTGCTAGAGGTTTGGACAGAACGCGGTTGGGCATGGAAAGTGCCAATCACACCGTCGGTTGCATGGGAAGCAACAAGAGTAGTTGAAGTGGTGGAAGTAGAAGGATGAGGTGCATCAGGGAGTAAGTCGTAAAGAGTACCCATTTGTGAGTAAACGAGGTCAAGGTATTGAGCACGACTAATGGCCTATTCTTATGTGACAACTCCACCCATGGCGATGTCATGACCGATGTCATTCATGAATGATTTCGTGAACCACTCTGCCAGTAACTGATCGGGAAGTTCGAGTTTGATGAGATGTCGTCTCCGTCGCCACTCATGAATGTGATCGGAGATATGAGTGGCTTTGGTTTGTTTGAAAGAACTCAAAATCTTGGTCCCTGTTTCATAGCGGATCGGTAACTGGTAGTGGGTGAGGAAAGCCATAGCGAGGGTGTTGAAGTCGGCGAAGAAACCTCATGGTAATTCTATATACCACTTCGAGGCGGAACCCGTGAGGGTTCGCTGAAAAAGGCGTAAAAGAATAGAGTCATCCATCAAGGAGTTGGATGAGCACCAAAGGTGAAAAGTTATTACATGATTGTTCGGGTCCTCTCTCGGTTTGCCATCAAATGTAGGGATGTCAGATGGTAGTTTGGCCGATATGGCGGGCCATTGGGGAGAGTGACGGATCAGATCTTTTAAAATCCTCGATAGATCCGGGAGGTCCAGGGTGGCTAAGAAAGGTAACTGTCTATTCACATGTGGGTACTGGTGACTTTGGGGAGGGAGTCCTGTCGACAAACCAGTTGGACCATAAGCAGTCTACATATAATTGGAGGATCTGGGTAGATTCGGTTGTTGGTGTGGATGCAAGTAAATCATAGGGTTGTACCCTTGAACGAGGGCGTGGGGTTGAGAAATCGAGCCCCAAATAGGATTAGACGTATCTGGATAGGGTTGGCATGTACTAGGGGGTATGACGAAGCTAGCTGGAGGTTATTGCCCCCCAGTCAGGTGAGGATTATGTTGTATAAGATGATTCCAATACTGAGCCAAGGATGGAGGTATGTTTTGTCCATAGGGTGGGGTCGATGGGGGTTACCCTCCAATTGGGGGGACACAGGGTCAGTGGGGGTTGTGTCCCAATTGGGATTTGTCCTGCAAGAGGGGGTTGAGTTGCGCCTCCTTGGTGAAATTTTCCACCAACATGAATCTGGTAATTTGGTGTGAACGATGGAATGGTGCCACTAGGATCAATGCTTCTGATAGAGGAAGGAAGAGGTCCTCTAAAAGGGGGCAGAGAAAGTGTAGGAATGAAACCAGGAGGATGGTTCCCAGAAGGAATGGAACTGCTAGGAGTCCTGAATGAGATTTGCGTAGGAGCGGGAATAGAGGCATTCAACTCATGGTATCTGGGTGGAAGTGTTGGGGTGACTCTGGGCGAAAGCGGTGTGCCAATGGGGGCTTGGCTAGCCGCGGTAATCCCGGTGTGAGGACTCTTAGTATCTGTGTAATGGACTATTTGTAAAGGGAGAGTCAATATGTGGTCAGCTCGCGGAGCTTCTGTACCAGGAAAATAATAAGCAGTAGTAAAAGGTACTGCGTCTGGATCAGATTTTTCAGGTAGCTGAGGTGAGACAATGATATCAACGTCTGCTTCCGAGATAAAGAGATCCTGTCTAAAAATGCTAGTAGTCCAAAAAGGATCTTAACCCTCAGGTCCTAGGAAAGGTCAAGTGGGTGATCTAGAAGACTGAACAACTAAGTCTCCGGAAGAATTTACTCACACAATGCGTCTCTCGGAGTCGGGAAGAAGTCAAAAGTCCTCTCGAGAATTGGTAATTCTAAACGATTTTAGAGATTTAGTTCTTTCCACTTGTGGAGTGACAACGTCTTGGACTTCACTCTGTTGAGGAGAGCCCTCTGGTGAGTTGGTAGGCAAGGGTTGAGAACTTTCCAGATTTTATGGGGGTAAGCCTTGCATTCTACGTGACCGACATGGAGGGTCAATTGTGAACGAGCTAGAAACTTACAGGGGAAATTCTATGGTCAACTTGGGTAAACAAACAACACGTGCTATTAAAATCTAGGAAGCAAAACCAAGCAAACAAGACCCTCTAATTCCGAAGTCACTAGTTGATGATGAAATGCAATGTCGCAACGACGAGACAAAAAGGGGATGGGCTAGGGTGTAAAAGTTACGTTGACGACCTGCTTAATGGACTTACACCCTGGTGCAAGCTCCCACGCATAATCATGGGTATACCCTCCAAGGAACCCGAGTGAGTTTGGCCAACGTCGATTCCAGGTGCCGTAAAGACTTGCCCCTTCACAGTCACCTTGTGTAAGACCCTAAGAAGGTAGGCCACTAAGGTTACCACCAACAACAATAAATCTTGGGAGAACAGTCGACAGTCCAATCCACACGCAAGGGCAGGGTATCTAGCCCAAAATCAACTTGAGAGACTTCCATTCATCATTGTGGGTATACCTTCAAGTGACCCCCGTAATACGTGCAATCTCTACACCAATATCAACAAAGCAGGGTGAGTAACTCTGTCAATCTCAATGTGACCTCGGGTTTGACCCTTGTGTGAGAAGGACTTCCCAGGACAAAATGTTGCAGATGGAATTTGACACTCCTTACCACAAGATGCTATTGTGTGTTTTGCGCTTTGGAGAGTGTATCTCACCGCCTATTCCAAAGCTCTAGCCTAGCTAATGTTGGTGTAAAAAAGTCTTAGAAAAGAGTTACTAGTTAAATTTAAAAATTGCGCAATATTATTAAAGGCTGTTGTTACTCAAAGGAGACTGAAATGAAACCAATGTTGTGTGAGACTTTGACCCAACAATGCATAGATAAGAATGAATGATATAAATTTTTTGTTCGATGAATCCTATTTACAGGAGGGAAAGAGGAGTTTTCTGGAACAACTTGAACTACGATATATGATCTTCTTTGAAATGCAACATCAATCAATCATGAACAATGCCAATCCTCTATTCGTTCTATTTCAACAATTGAATGCTAATTATGTCAAAAGAAAAAATGTTTTTTAATTTTCACTAGAAACCAAAAAACAGTGGTGGAACTAAGAAAAATTAGCAACCGATGAAAAAACAATATACAACAAAAAACCCAAACCGATCTTTCAATGAAGACAAAAATAACAAACAGACAAGACTAGTCTCTTCAAATGCACGTGGACAACAATTTTCCAAGTAATGAGCAATTGAAAAAGACAATTAATCCCAACTTTTAAACCGATCACCGGCTCCCAACCAAACAAGCACTCAGATTTCAAAACCAGAGATTATATCCTTGTTAAGAAAAGGTCAAGAGGTAATAGTTGAGAAAAAATGAACAAGAAGAGATTTCGATTTCTGAAGACTAATCATTCACGAAATTCAAAGTCAAGAAACAATCAATTACTGGCCAGAGAAGTTCTTTTCAGACACACATACAAATCTGGGCATCTGAGGATACAAAAAACCTTAATCCAAAAAAAATTGCAAATGGGTTCACATGCTGGCAGTGGTGTACAGTGCAAGAATCAAGGATTCTCGTAGGCTGGACACAAGGAGAGTGCGAGAAGTTCGCAATGGATTGAACAACAGAGTGCGAACTCTAATGGTTCTTGCAGGCTACAAAAGGGTGCAGTGTGAGAAGGCCTGAAACTAAGCAAAATTTGGAAAAAAGACAAAATTTTTGAAGGAACTTCTGGACCCAGGGAATCTATCAGGGTCTCCTCCAGACTCAGAGATTGATGGAAATGAAAAATGGTAAGTTAAGAGAAAATGGCCAAGGAAAAACCACCAAAAATGGGTTGAATCCCCAATGGAGTAGCCAATTTTGTTATCAGACAAATCGGTAGGTGAAGACACTAACAGATCTCCCTAGATCCACCTGGATCTAGAACAAAACAGGATAGGACACGACTCTTTCCCTAAGTTGTAATCATTGAATCTACTAATAGGAAGGAATAAGTGACATACCTTTATATCGCTTCCTTGAGTCTCTGTTGTTCTCGCTTCGCTCCGGTGGTCTCGTGAAGTCAAGTCCAAGACAACAAAAACCAACCAAAGTGAAGATAACAAAGTATATTCAATGTCAACCTATGCATATGATCCAAGAATTACACAATAAAGTAAGAGTGACTTTATGGGAAAGGGACATGCCGTTGTATCATATTAATTGAAAGTAGAAGATACAACCTGACCGCCTTGATGTTGCAAGCTTCCTTTCAGTGACCCTTGGTTCCAACACACACACTTGCTTTGTACTTGCATGAAGAAGATCCAATTCCTCTTGATAGACCAAATAGAGCCTTCAAGCTTCTGTCTAAGCAGGGTTCTTCACACAATCCTTTTACCAATTCTTCATTCAATCTTGCTTAACCTTTTCCATGAGAAACTTTTCAATATATAGGAGAAGGAGAGATGGTTACATGGATGAGGATGATCCCATCAAATTTGAGAAGTCAGTAGAATGATAACCATGCGAATGCCAACTCATTTTCTAGAAGATTCCCTTCTAGAACCCTCGAGACCTCTTCTCCTTTCCAAGCTTAAAAATAGGTTCGCACCCTGTGTATGGAGAAGAATGCGATAAGTTCGCACCCTAAGTGTGGGTGGTCTGCGAGAATGAGGGATTCTTGCACCCTAGACCATAGGCATCCTGCGAACTCATCTTAAAAATATGTTTTTGGAAGAAGACAAGAACCACTTTTCTCAGGCAAAAAGTCCTTGTTGGGAGCCTGAATACATCACTGTTGAGACATCACCCAAGTGACCAAAATCATGTGTAACAACAGTTGATGTGCTCCACATATTTGGCATGATGGATTGTAATTCCATGACCACACCAATGATCTCTAACCTAAAGAAATTACAAGATCGGGTTACAGGTTAAGATCCAGAAGACCCCACCTTATATCGGCAGATCATTGCGTCATTGATGTACCTCGTACATACTAGACCAAACATTTGTTATGCAGTAAATGCCCTCAGCTAGTTCATGTGTGAACCAAAGCATATACATATGGTTGTTGTTAAACATATTCTGAGATATGTTCGGGGGACTATAGCCTATGTTCTTAGATACACTTCCAGTGGAGGTGTAATGCTTCATGGATATACATATTTAGATTGAATGGGCAGTACAGTGGATCAAGAGAGAACTTCTAGATATTGCTTCAGTTTGGGTTCAACAATGATCTCCTGCTCCAATAGGAAATAAGGCTCCATAACCCAGAGCATTGCAGAAGCATAATACACTGCTGCAAGTGTCGCTAGAAGAGAAGCAATGTGGCTCAGGAAGATTCTTTCAAACTTGTTCAGTGAAGAGATAGAACCCACAGACATCCACTGTGACAACCAAAGCTGTATAAAGATCTCCGAGAATCTAGTGTTTCACGACAGGTCGAAGCACATTGAGATGAGATATCACTATGTTCGGGACATGGTGCATAAGAACATTCTCAGTATTCCGTATGTTCTGACGGTAGAACAGACGATAGATATTTTGACCAAGCCACTATCCTTGACAAAGTTTGTGTACTTTCGAGACAAGATTGGTGTTGTTGATAATGCCTCTCTTGCTGAGAGGGAGTGCTAGATTTAATGCAGCTGCAAGAGCTATTCTCTTGGAGGATGGCATGAGACCCTAGCTGTGGACTAGGGCCCCCAACACACTCCTGGGGTTTCTTAGTATGAGACAAAGCAGTGAGTGCCATGGAAAAAGACCCTTGTGAGGGACCCCAGTGGATGACTAGGGTTCTTGGTCTAGGACCAAGCAATAAAGACCCTAGATGTATTCTAGGGCCCCTGGATATGTTCTAGGGAATCCTTTCCCTCTGCTTGGATTGATCCTTGGATGTGTTCCTTGGTGGTTGATATAAGTCCCTAGATGTGTTTTAGAGAACCCATTATTAAATCATGGGTTGATCCTTGGTCTTGTACCTTGGTGGATAAGACCCCAGATGTGTTTTGGGGCAACCTGGTCTTTGACCAGGTAGATCTTGGTGTAATACCAAGATGTGTTGATGTGTGATCTTCTTCCTCTCTCCCAAGATGGTCCATCGGACCTAGGAGATACTATAAAGATGGGCATGATCACATTGAGTGATGTACCCCCCTTATGTAGCAATGATAAAGTTTATTGGTCACCTTGAGATTCATATGGGCATGTTTTGCCACTAAGAAAAACCCTTGTCTTTCCTAACCCCTTGATTGATCTTCATCCTTAGTTTTTGAGTTTGAGTATGAGTAGGGTTCTTAATTTTGTATTTTTGGGATTTTGTAATGTTAATTTAGAAATATTAATTAATATTTAATTTGACGTATTAATTTAATATTTATATTAAATAATATGTCATTATATTAATTAATATTTTATTAACCTAAGCCCTAGACTAAAACTATAAATTAGAACCTACCTCTTCATTCTAACTTACACTCACTCACACTCACTCTCTCCTCTTTAAAGTGGTGGATACTTCTGTGATATTCTTCCTTAGTCTTGCGGCCCCATTAACTGTTCAAGTTTTGGTTCACATTTCTTTGTGCTGGAAGGTGGTATCTAGGTGTTATCCTGCTGGTTGTTATCTTGTTGAGTTGATCACTGCTACTAGGTCACTATTACTACAAAGATCTATCTTCTTCTAAGTAGTCGACCACCCTACTATACAGATCTGCCATCTTTTAAGCAACCGACCACCCTTCACTCAACAAATCTTCTCTTTTCAAGCAGTCGACCCTCCTTTCTCTGTGTGAGATCCGTGTGATATAGCTGCTAGCCCGCTACCGTAGGCTTCCATCTACCCTTGTGTGCAGATATGGAACTAGTGAGGGTCGCGACTATCCTTCCAGGCTTCTTTTCATTGCTGCCACACGTTCTCTAGCTGCCGGATCCATCCCTATGTGTGGATGTTATAAGGGTTTGTTGTTTAAGAAAATAGTTAGGGGCTTTGTCACCTTTCTTTGTGGTTTTTTTTGGCAAAACAGTCCTATGATCTCCTTGACAAATATCAAACCCTAAGTGGTTGATCTATGAACCTAAACTAGATCTGAGCATATCACATATGATTACATTCACTTGTGTGCCAAACTCCTCTATCATTGTTCAAGAGGTAAATCTCAGAGGTAAGTTTCAATTGAATTTTCTTCAGTTTGAGTTACTTGTTCAAAGCTCAGATCTACTTGTTTTACATACTAAAAAATAATTGATTGTTTCATATCTACTTGTTTTACATACTCATAAATAATTGATTGTTTCAGATCTACTTGTTTTACATGCTCATAAATATTTGTTGTTTTAGATCTATAATTGTTGTTTTCAGATCTACTATATTTCTTATGTGCCTCTGATAAAAAATATTTATTTAGATCTGTTGTGTACTTGCTGATCTAGTAAACATAAAATTTCGAAAAGTATTATTTCTGTTCTTTTCCCTATTTCTAACACAACTGCGCCAACTTTTCCTATTGCGAGGACAAGTAATCTTAAGGGGAACACACCCACCTTAAAATAATATTAATTTGACACCAAGATACAATTGTATAATTATAATGTGCAATGTGTGTAAAGTTGTGTAAGGATAGCCGACTTATAGTGAACAATGTCATTGCCATGAGACCGTGCAAGCTAAGGGAGCAACGAAAACCTTGAATTTCTCTTTTTTCTTCGAGATGCAGGGCATGCAAGGTAAGAAGAAAGTGTAGGAATGCAGGGCATGGAAGGTTAGAAACAATCACTTTCATTTTTTCTTTTGTGACTCTGAATTTTTTCTTTTTATTCAAAGTTGAGGCACCAGTCGCATACAATTAGGCTATCGAATTTTAATTGATCAGAATGCAACCTGCTGCAATATCTGCGAGAGTGGCCTTATAGTGCACATATCAAAATAAAAAAATAAAAAAATAAAAATAAATAAATTATAGAACATCAGAGGCAAGGAAAATATCATATGAAATTACTCGGAGACGGAGTCTCACATGTGTTGAAATAATTGTGTAGTGCATTATATCCACAAGTTGCCAGAGGAATTGTTTCATCTCTGCTCCTTGAAACATTTGAGAATGCGCACATGAATGAATTTCCTTCTAGAATCGTTCGGGAATATTGCAAACCTACAATATCTTGAGTTGTCTGGGAGCTCTGTTTTGCAAATGCTGCCATGTTCGTTCAAAAATTTAATTCTATTTAATCATCTCTGTTTGGAGGAGTGCTCCCAGTTGAACATCTTAACAAAAATATTTGGAAATATAAGCACGTTGGAAATATTGAACCTTTCTACTATGAAAATGGAAGAATTTCATCTCCAAATCACACATCAGCGGTCCCTTGAAAATCTATACTTGTGCATTTCATATTTACAACAAATTCCAGATGCTATAAAAATCCAAGAAATTTCAAAATTATGGTTCTAGGTTTCGGTGTATTGAAAATGATGCCACCTTTTCTCGAACAACCCGACGAGCTTAAAGGTATTGAATCTTTCTTTGATGAAATTGAAATGTTTTCCTGATACATTTGCACAATTGAAACCATTGACAACGCTCACCATACAACATGGAGCAATAAAGTATTTACCAATGGGTGTCATGGAGTTAAACAATCTTGAAATTTTGATTGTACAATATTGTCCATTACTTGCAATGTCTTTTGCATTAACAGGTTTGGGAAGGTGCAGATTGTTAGACTCTTCCATTAACAAGTGCAAGTGCATGCTCACACTCAAAGAATTAAATCTCTAGGGCAAAAAAATAATCTCTTGGGTGCTTGTAGACCCACATATTGGAAGCGTAAGTTCTTGTGGGAGGCGAGATTAGACTTGAGGACGAGGTGACGAATATGGTTGATTTCATACTAGGCGAGTGGATCCAGAGGATGATAATGTTAAGCAGTAGGGGATCTAGAGGATGATAATGTTGAGCAACAATACAAGTAATGAACACATACAAGCTTAATAACAAAAATATGACTAACATAGTCTTTTCTTTGTTCCTAGCTTCAGTCAGTGATGATCATTGCTTTACCTCTAGTGAATTGTTCATGTATTTCTTTCAGGGTGCCACATGCCGATGTTCAGGTATCATGATAAGGACATCAGGTTTGAGATTTACATATCTCATTTGTTTCGTTAGTCCTCTCTCACTAGGTACATTTGATTTTGGAAAGAATTAGTTTGTCTTAATTTTATTTCATACTTTAATTGAATAATGAAGAAAAATTTGTTAGAATATAATGGATGTGCTCGTTTTACCATCAACAATATCACTATTATCACCCAAACATAGGCCGAAGCCACCCTCAGAGCATCTTAACCTTGACAGGGAATCATTCTGGAAGCAAACCCTAGGTTAGATAGTCAAACAAAGGGTAGTGCACCTTTCTCCAAGGATAACGCACCAAACAAGAGCTGATTAGATAGTCCAAACCATAACCAAGAGATAGTCCAAGCCAAAACCAAAATCTTCTAGCTGCAACAACTGCAATGGAAACTCTCCTCCAAACTTGTGCACAAACTGGGCAACTGCAGTGCACACAAGTGATGCTCTGCAATTTTGAGAATGCCTGCCAGAATGAAGACTGGCCTCCTGTATTTATACTAATTCTGGCTAACTGCCTGGGCCAACTTCTCATTCTGGGTGTCTATTTACTTAGTATATAATATTTCTTCTGGCTGACTTCTTCTCTTGTAGGCTAATAACCTAATACCAATTATCCTCTTGAGCCGACTTGTCTTCTAGGGTTATTAGCCAACTCTTTAGGGATTCTTCTTGCTTCCTGAAATATTCTATTCTCGTCAGGTTTACACATGGAGGTAAATACCTCCCGCAAATACCATAATATTAACACTCCCTCCTAGCTAGGGAGGTATTACAGGTAATGGTCTTGAGCACAAACATACCATTCACCCAGTAGCATCAACATAGTTGTATAGAATATCTCATGACTAGATCATGAGCACCATCATCACCATCAATGTCATCTGCTGCATCATCTCTCGAAACCATACTCTATATGAGTAATTAGACATGATGCTAGATAAGTCACTCACACTACAAAGTGACACAAGAGCCATTCTTCTAATCTGGACATATTTCCTAGAAAAAATAAATGTCCTGAACCATTTTCCGTTTGGGAAATATTTGTCCATTGATCATCCATCTAGTTGATAATCATTTTCAACACTGTTGATAGTCTTCAAGGCAATCAAAACAATATCATTCAATAGAACACAACTGTGTCTATCCATAGTAGTACACAACTAAAATCTAGTGGTACACTATCACACCAAGTAGCACACAGGTACTTGATCAGTGACGTATAGTCAGAAACAATGGAACACATCCACCACAGTAGTATACATCTATTGTCTAGAGACATACAATGTTCATAACAATCATCTGATATCGACCTGCACATAAACAATGCTATGATATAAATTAGATCATCTGGGCCATTCTTCCACTCACATCTGTGAGATCTTGGAAGAGCATCTGCCCTCATAAGGTCAAACATCAATGATGAGCTATCTGGACTATTCTTCTCAAGCAAGGAAGAGTAAATGTCCTGATTTCTGAGCCTGGACCATTCCCCACCCTGGGCCATTCCTCCGACACTAGACAAAGTGTAACATGGAGAGAATGAGTCTACCCTAAGGAATGTATGTCCCTAATTGCTGAACTTGGACCATTCCCCACCCTGGGCCATTCCTCCAGCACTAAACAAAGTGAAACCTGGAGAGAATGAATATGCCCTAAGGAATGACTATCCGAACCATTTCTTAAGGAAATGACTGTCCTGCAGCAACCTCCAAAACAGACCATTCCCCATGTTAACCACAATGGGAAATCGTTGTCCGACAAGGCGGGTCAGTCTTCTTGAGTAACCCTCAAGAAGAGAGACTGTCCTAGACCATTCCCCATGTTAACCAAAATGGGAAATCGCTGTCTATGGTACATCAACAATCCATCGAACCATTTTCATTACGAAAATGACTGTTCGATCTGGACTATTTTCCGAACTGGAAAATGGAAAATGCCTGTTCGTCAGAAATCTCAAACCACTTTCCAAATTGGAAAGGGACTGCTCATCCTGGACCATTTTTCGAACTAAAAAAAATGATTGTCCATCAATCAATAACACATCAGTGCTCCCTCCCAACCTGGGAGTCATCTCTTCCTTTTTCAATAAGGAAGTTGTCTCTGAGCTCAAGCTTGAGTACGCAAACTCTTTCATCTTGGACAAAAGATTTACCAAAATGTCTGCTTATTTGCTCATCTGTGGAGATATGTATTGGAGAACCACTTTCTCCTTTCCGGACTTCATCACGGATAATGTAATGCTTGATTTCAAATGTACTTCGGTCTGGAAAACTGGTTTTCTCTTAAGGCTTCATATAGCTCTGATCAATAAAGTATATCATTGTTGGATTCCTCTTTGGTTCCTGCTAGCTCACAACATCGTGGCAAGGGTCAAACTAGAACATATCCATGTGGCACTTCTTCTGTCATCATGAGATCTTTTTCATGGATTGGAAATCCATCATCTTGATCTTTTGAGTAATCATCCTGATACAATATCTTTGTTATAGAAAATATTCACCACGCTTCTTTTGTGCATTGGAGGTTCTCCACCAAGTTGTCTTCTTCCATCTGCATACAAGGGTCTCTTTATGGTATACCTCAAAGCCTTGAGGTTTCTCTTCATATGCTCTTTGTTCAATTGCTCAAGAGAACAGTCTTTGCATTCATCTGATGTAGAAATCCAACCCATGGATATCACAGATGATATAATGACTCATGTAGAGGTATGTATGGTTTACTGGAACAAGTAATCATCATAGTATTCTCCCTCCATCTGGGAGAACCTTTAGTTCTGGATCTTGCAATGCTTGCATTCATATACATTGTTCTTCATCACAACTTTCAGTTCCTTTGCTTGATTTCTTTTAGTGAGTTCATATCAGGCTAGTAATCTTGTGATTCTCGATACAATGATTGGTTGTTCTGGCTTATATTTCTTGGAATCTTCATGTTCTTCCTCATGTTTTTCTTTAGCTTTTAGGTCCATGGAGTTTCTTATAGATTCCACTTCTCCCTTTCATCATAGGATCATGTATGTGGATGGAAAACTAGGGATACTTTAAGGTTTCTCTTCGAAGAAGACTTCTTCTAAGGTCGAGCTGAACACATACCGTCTTTTCATGGCTGCTACCATGGATATATACTTCATTATATTCAATGGATCGTAGAATTATCTCCCTCCTATTCCTTGCTTCATGTATGAGTGCATGTTTTTCTTTTGGAAATATATAATCGGCTCTGTCCATCTAACAGAGTCCACGCTTCCATCTGCATCCTTATTGTCTTCTGCAAAGTGTCATAAGTCTTTCTCCAATTTCCTCTTGATTGGTGACTTCTTTTTGTCTTTGCTTCTTCTAAGTTTCTTCAAGATTGATTTTGATTTCAGCTTATCTTGTAATAGCTTCCACATGATTTGTTTGATGTATTTCATCCTTTCATTTCTATTATCTGACTTGTATAATGATAGAAATCCTTATCTTGTTGTTCTTCCATAGGTATAGTTCTTCTTGGAACATATTATCTTCTAAGAGATAGATATACAAGATATGCACAAAGACTATGCAAACAAGATATGTACAAGAAATAAGAAGAGTATTGTTACCTTGTCTTTAGAAGAAGAAGTCTGTTTTATCCTTCTTGGTCTTCTTTGTAGGTTCATTTTCTTCAACAACTGATGCTTCGTGTGTCTCCTTCCTTTTCCTTACCTTGGGACAATGATTCTTGTAGTGACCATATTTTCGACAGTTGAAGCATTGTATTTCTGACATATCTTTCTCTTGATTGGGATTCTTTCTTGAGCCGAACTTCCTCTTGTTCCTAAAATTCTTGAATCTTGTTGTGAAGGCTTGATCATCGTTTTTCTTTTGGGGGTTTTCTTTTTCACTAATCCTTGATTCTTCTTGCGCACAACAAGTCCAAAGTTATTCAAATGTAGGATACTCCTTCCTTGTGTTCATGCTCGCGGAAAATGCATCCCATGTCTTGGGAAGACCATTGAGTACTATGTTTACCAATTCCTTTTCTGAAATGATCTCTTCAATAGCTTGTAGTTGATCTCTTAACTGGGAGATTCTCACAAAGTATGATGTTATGCTGTCATCATCATTCATCTTCATGTCACAGAGCTCATTCTTCAGACTCATTACTTGTCCAATGTTTCTAACCGAGAAGAGGTTTGTTAGGGAATCGTACATCTTCTTTGATGAGTCAAGATGGGAGATGTAGGGTATCAAGTGGTCTTTTATATAGTCCACTATGATACTCATGGCATTGATGTCACCGTTTTTGAACTTTTCCATAACTGCAACGTTCTGCGGTTCTTTCTCTTTTCCTTCTTCAAACTCTGGCTTCACGATGTTTCCTTTCACGATATCCAACGCTTTATTCTTGGCAAGGATGAGGTCAATCCTTGTCTTCCACGCTCTTAAGTTAGAAGCTCCATCTAACTTATTTTATAAATTCATGGAGTAGGTCATGGCTTCTTTGACTTGGTCAACCCTAGATTTGACCAAAAACTCAAACTTGACATCTTGGCTTGCTAAGAGTACCAAGAAATGCGCTAGGCTAGGGCACACTCGTCTATCTGGAAATTAGGTCAATCCCTTCACTTAAGGTGCCTCAACGAGAGGATTAGGGTTTCTACAACTGCACCTGCTAGTAAACCTAGCGACAGTGCTTTGGTGATTGCCCCTGCTAGAAACCCTAGCGATAGTTCTTCAACGAGCTTAATAACCTTATGGTTATGCTCCCTTCCAGTGGTTAGACTGAATGAAGGAGGTGTGGTCCCATAACCTGTTAGAATATAATGAATGTTCTCGTTTTACCATCGACAATATCACTATTGTCACCTAACCATAGGCCAAAGCCACCCTCCGAGCACCTTAACCTTGATAGGGAATCATTCTGGAAGCAAACCCTAGGCTAGATAGCCAAACAAAGGTTAGCGCACCTTTATCCAAGGATAGCGCACCAAACAAGAGTTGATCAAATAGTCCAAACCATAACCAAGAGATAGTCCAAGCCAAAACCAAAATCTGCTAGTTGCAGCAGCTGCAACGACAACTCTCCTCCAAACTTGCGCACAAACTGGGCAACTGCAGTGCGCACAAGTGCTGCTCTGCAATTCTGAGAATGCCTACCAGAATGAAGACTGGACACATGTATTTATACTAATTCTAGCTAACTGCCTGGGCTGAATTCTCATTCTGGGTGTCTATTTACTTAGTATATAATATTTCTTCTGGTCGACTTCTTCTCTTGTAGGCTAATAACCTAATAACAATTATCCTCTTGAGATGACTTGTCTTCTAGGGTTATTAGCCAACTTATTAGGGTTTCTTCTTTCTTCCCGGAATATTCTATTCTCGTCAGGTTTACACGTGGAGGTAAATACCTCCCGCAACTACCATAATATTAACAAAAGTTGCCATGAATAGGCATTGAGATGTATAATGTATCCAATTGAATTGTAATAAATCTATTGCTTGGTCGTTTCCTATATATTGTTTCTTGAACAAAGTAGTTTGAGCTTGGTTTGCATTATCGTTTAATAGATACCATAATCCACATTGCATTTTTTTTTCCAGAGTTTTATAGCAAAATTATATAATCAATACAACAATTAGTAGTTGAAATGCGAACATAATCTAACACCTAAAAAATCTACTTATATGATTGTTTTAAAATTTAATACATGTTTACTGCATGCATGCATCATATGATCAGTACAATGTCATTGACTTACGGTCATGCAGTAATTACAACTACAACGAAGCAGATAATTGATGCAAAAAAGTAGTGTTTCTTTTCCTTTGTCGGCAGGTGGGAAAACTCTCACCCCACTCTCATTATTTCTGCCATGGCAGACTCCAGAATTCCATGAATTGTCTCCAGTGCTCGAACTCTCTTCGACGCTCCAAGTAGTCCAGCTCTCACAAATGGTTTTAGAGATAGCTATAGCTTAATGGTTTTCCAACTCTCTCTAGTGCTTGAACTCTCTCCGACGCTCCAAGTAGTCCGACTTTCACAAATGGTTTTCCATATAGCTATAGCTTAATGATTTTCCAGATAGCTATAGCTTAATGATTTTCCAGACAACTTAATGGTTTTCCAGAGTCGCGTGCCATCCTCCCATGGAAATTGCAGAGGGTGCATGCAAATTCCTTGAGTTGTTCACCTCTGTAAACTAGAGGCTTTGTAAAATATCCATTGTAGCATTGTCAGAGCCCAAGTAATTGCAATGTCAGAGTGTGCAGTGTCGATTGTCAGAGCTTCCAAAGTAACGAGTAATATAATTTAGAATATATTTTTTTAATTAGTTTTGATTTTTAACAAATATACAAAACATATTAACTTACACTAGGGGATTTATGTCAAGTCAAACTAATTTCAACCAATCAAAAATTAAATAAAATAAATAACAAAATTGAGAAAAATGCATTACTTTTGGGAAAAAAAGAAATAATATAAAGTTTTTTAAAAAACATGCTAAAAGCCACTAAAATGCACCAACTAATAAAACATAACGCACCCACTAATACATGGTCAACCATAGTTGACTGCTATGCGAATGCTAGAGTCACTGGAGAGAGGCACAGACTAATAATACAAGAATATTGATGCTATATAATTTTTATGCAGTGAAAGAAATATGATGGAGTAATTAATTTTTATGCGGGAAAAAAAAAGATGGAGTAATTAATTTTTATGCGGGAAAAAAAAAGATGGAGTAATTAATGAACATAAGGTAGATTGTTAGTCATTAGGTATATATTACTCCGTTTTTAATGTAGTGAAAGAAAGGAGGAGTAATTAATTAACATAATGTAAGTGTGATGGTTAGTCATTCGGGTTAGTTTAATTTCAAAAGAGTGATAAAATTTAAGGTAAGGTGATTATTATTGAGAGACACACGATTGAGTTATTAATGAACATATGGTAAGTGCGATAGTTAGTCATTAAGGTTAATTTAA